>CM055099.1:46283371-46334928 GCA_029204225.1 Diphasiastrum complanatum | reverse complement strand
TAAAATAATTGTGTGTTCGGATACTAGTATGATCACATCCATCGAAGAGTATTTAAGTTACTGTTAGTCATTTTGAATGAGAAGGTTCAATATGGAATAATGGTGGCAAAAACAATTGCGCTTGTTCTTCAAGCATCAGAGACAACCATTTTTTGATTAGATGTTGAGGAGTCATAGATGTCCGTGATCCGTTAGACTGAGTGAATGAGCGAAACAAGCAAATAGAACAACTTAATTAAATCACAACACACAAACATCTATTTTTAACATAGATGAAGAAGTGTTGCTTATATATTACATTCAATGCTTGTCATGGAGCAAGAGCAACAATGTAGGCTACAAGCTTAAATGGGACGTAACGCAAATGCTAGATCTTCTGTTTTGTTGCACACGGCTAAATGAGAGCAGAGATGTATTTATACACATTGTTCTTGTTTGTTACAAGAAGCATTATGACTAATCTAAATTTACAAGGCTAGTTCAATTCTAATCGTGTACTTAGTTGTGAAATAATGTACAAAGACACAAGAACAAACGTACATCACTTAGATTGAAATCCGCTTCTAGAGCATCAAAGAACGATGCTTTTCACAACCGTATGTAGACCGCAATCGCCATCTTGCAGTTTCTTGGTGGTGCCTTGGTGCTGGCTGATGCTTAAACTGGTTCACATGTTGATCGTGAGTGATAGTTTGTGGTTTCCTTCGGTCAGTAGTCATCGCAGAGTGACCGTAAGGTGGACTCCTGCGGTGCCTTGGAGGTTCCTGATGGTAGCTTGCGGTGCATTAGGCGGTGCCTGGGCAGTCCGTTTACTTCGTGAGCTAGTGTCGCATACTGACCGCAACTCATGTTCTTGTGGTGCCTAGGTGGTTCATTGCCTTCACATGTAGACCACAGCTATTACCTTTGACGATGGTCTGGTGGTTTGTTGCCTTCGCATGTAGACTGCATATAGACCGCAGACTTCATTTCAGGTTGAAGACAATAAAGATGGACAGGTCTTCAATGTACCTCAAATACGTTGACATTTGAATTGGAAAAAACTTCAGGAATCTTGGGAAGAGCTTTAGTGAAGATGTTTAATACCATTTTAGATGTGGAGCAGTATTGAAGAATAACTTGTCCTATGAACGCCTTTTTGATATTGGATTTCGATGTGCTTTGACTTGCCATAAAATCTGGAATTGAGAGATAGTGAAATACAGCTCACGTTGTCACACAAAATGGTAGTAGCATTGAATTGAGTGTGATGTAAATCATGAAGTAATGATCTGATCCAAATAGCTTCTTTGGAAGCTTGACATGCTTCGATATATTCTGCTTCAGTTGAAGAAAGCACGACTAATTTCTACTTTTTTGGATTCCACGAAACTGGGCCTCCTGCCAAAAAGAAACAAAACCCATAAGTGGATTTTCTAGTTGAGATATTTTCTCTTTAACGTGAGGTGGAATTGCCTCGAAGAACCATAGGGTCGATAGCATTTCCATCATAGCATAAAATATGATCTAAACTTCCTTGAATATATTTCATCACTCTCTTTAATGCTTTCCAATGTAAAATCCCAGGATTAGACATGAATTGACTCAATGTGCTAACAATGTATGCTAAATCTGGTCTGGTGCATAGCATGGCATACATTTTTTTAACATTTGTTATCAAATGAAATTTGTTATTGTAATATCTAGTAAATTCAATTTTCTAGCATTAGAGGAATTTGTTTCTAATAAGGCTCATGTGAGAGCACTTACAACACCAATGTAGAGAAAGTTACAAAAAACAGAGTTTAGTTTTATTGGAGATGTTAGTAAGTGCCTTCAAGGTCTGGGAGATTAAGCCCCCTCAGACAAGTTGTGGAGGATATGATGTGATGGGGTCGAGATTTGAAGAAGACTCTCCTTGGATTTTTTCACCAAGAAGATCCATGAGAGATAGTTTTGAGCCTAAGAGGCTCTCATATGTTGACAAAGCCAAACAAGTGGATCTTGATTCCACTAATTATGTTTTTTATGTCTCTCATAAAGAGCCAAAGAATGTACAAGAGGCACTCAATACCAAGGAGTGGTATGATGCCATGAAGCAAGAGTATGATGCATTGATCACCAACAATACTTGGGAGCTTGTGGATCCTCCTTCCAACAAGCATGTGATTGGTTGCAAGTGGGTATTTCGGATCAAGTTCAATCATGATGGCACCATCCTCAGGCATAAAGCAAGATTATGTGCCAAAGGATTTGCTCAAATCCATGGTCCTGATTATGAGGAGACCTTTGCACCCGTTGCAAAGATGGTGACAATAAGAATTCTTATTTCTCTTGCTTGTTTTTTCAAGTGGAAGGTGTTCCAATTAGATAGGGAAGGAAAAAAATAAAAGAGCTAAACATATCAAGACTCAAGTTGTGTTATAAGAAAATATTTCTTTAGAACTTCAATGCCATCAGTTCATCCATGGAGTTGAAAAAAAAAAAAATTTGCAACTAGAGGTGAGCGTCAGGAATTCTAAATGCACTGTATTAGTGGGGATTCCAAATGAAGCAATTGTTTGGAAAGAAAAGGTAGGATCTGGAACATTTGGATCATGTTTTAAAATAGTTATCATCAGAATTTGTTTTTTTTCCAAGGAGTTGTTTTTGTCGCAAAGAAATACAAAGGTGAGCAACAAGACAGATTAAGCTCTTTTGCGCAAGAGGTCAGCGTTGATATTGCATACAGGGGAATTGTGCGTAGTACACAACGACCTCCTTTGGTCTCTATCTTCTCGTACTTCAATGGAGGTAGTGTGGACGATTTGATGATGAATTTACCATTCAGGAATGGATCGTTTAGGAGAACCATGGAAAAGCTACAAGAGAATAATAAGGTGAAGGGTCCTCAACCACAGACCCTATTATTTCTTAAGAAAATCAACTTACCTAACAGAGACTATTTCAAGATGCTGCATGTTGAGCTTTCATTCAATTCCGTATGAGGAATTCTAAATCTAGAGTGCATGCTACCACCTTTCATTAACAATGTGGCGATCTCTGATGATGCAACTGTCAGTGCTATCCAATCCTGTGCATGCACGTATGACAACATGATACTATATAGAAATGTCTTACCCGTACCACCTGGACCATCTACAAAGAACACTCCACCCACGTACCACACTTTCAAAAACCATGCGCTGATCCACATTCAATCTCTCGATGTCAGCCTTTACCTTTGAAAGAGTCTCATCGAAAAATATCTCTTCGCAAAATAGTGGAGAAAATTTGACATCGCTATCAAGAAGTGTGAAGCCAAATATTTTCAACGACTTTCCCAAAACCTACATGTGCGTCTCCACGTCTAGAAGAGCCCTATCTATCATAATCTGACTCACAGTAATGGTCTTGCACGTTACTGGTTGTCCTAACTCCTCCATGTAATAAATTTTCTACTAAATGGGGATCGATACACTTCCAAATATCTAATGGGTCAAAAGGGACACATGTCAAAAGAAGTACAGCAAACATGAGCCGAAGTTCCGATGGAGTCCCCCACAACATCGCCTCCAATAGGCAATTACTATAAAAAATGGTGAACTCTTGCAACTTTGTTGCAGCACGAACAAGACATGAAGGTCGAACAAGAACAATTCATGACAGTCAACGTGTCTTTGACTACTACAATTCAGGCTAGGATTCCAATCAATCTTGATGGTACAAATTATCCCGTATGGAAGTTTCAAGATCAAAACGCAATGGAGATCATCGTGTCCTCCATAAATGAAGAAATCCTCATGCATATTGAAGATTGCAAAAGCAGCCATGAAGCGTGGGAGAAACTAAAGCAGAAGTACGAAGTGAGAACAGCTGTGTCAGTGATGTACCTCCATAATCAGCTACAAAGCATGCGATGTGATGGCAGTGAGTTGGATCAGCATGTTGAGAAGATTGAAATGTTCTTTGCTCAGCTTTTTGAATCTGGACAAGAGCATTAAGTCCCAGTACCGCAGCAACTGATGTACTTCATAAAATCTCTACCTTCATCTTACTAGCCACTGAGAATGATCATCCTGAGCTTACTTGAGATGACATTCGAAAGAGCAGTCAGTCTTGTTGCAGATGAAAGACTGATGAGAGATGGAGCAACAAATGGTGACCAGGAGAAGGCCCTCTTTACAAGAGAAAAGAAGAAATACAAAAACAAGCCCATTATCAACAAGACTCAACCGAAGTCTTTGACGAGAGGCAACTAAAACAAAGAAGCTTCTACCTACGATCACTGTCACAAATTAGAACACATAGTAGACAAATGCTGGTTCAACCTAACAATACCTTGCACACATTGCAAGAAGAAAGGGCATTCAGCATATGAATGTTGGCACAACCCAAAAGGAAAGCATAAAGCAGAATTTTTTTTTTTTTGCAGAATCATCAAACGATGCTAAGAAGAGCGACAATGCCTTCACGATAGTCAATGAAGAGTC
This sequence comes from Diphasiastrum complanatum, assembly GCA_029204225.1. Classification (NCBI taxonomy): domain Eukaryota; kingdom Viridiplantae; phylum Streptophyta; class Lycopodiopsida; order Lycopodiales; family Lycopodiaceae; genus Diphasiastrum; species Diphasiastrum complanatum. The sequence continues at coordinate 46,330,477 of CM055099.1, read as the reverse complement.
AATTAGTTATACGTAGCATGACTATGATATAGTGATCGACTCAGGAGCTACATCACACATAACCTATAACAAGAACATCCTCATCAAATACAAAACACTTAACAACACAAGAACAATGATACTGAGTGATGGGAACATACACGATGTTGAAGGCATCGGAACTCTACAACTACGTACATTGTCGGGGCATGCAAAGCTCCAAGGAGCATTCTATGTACTCACACTGAGAAGAGACTTGCTCTCTGTATCGAGGATAGTAGATCTCAAAATACGAGTCCTATTTGATGGGAACGTATGCCAAATAATCGAGCAAAAATCAAACAAGCTATTCATTGTTGGATCAAGACAAGGTAATCTTTACCAAACTAAAATTATTAGCAGCTACCATACCATATTGAATGCATCTGAAAATAAAAATCATCTCTGGCATAGAAGAATGTATCATCTGAATATGAAGAGTCTCTATGACATGAGCAGAAAAGAGCTAGGAAGTGGTATGAACATCACAAGTCTAGAAGCTTGTCAGAAGGGTAAGCAACATCAAAGTCCGTTTGTACATGTGGGGAGGAGAGCCAAGGACATCTTTGAGCTTGCTCACTCAAATGCCTGTAGACCGATGAAAGTCAATTCCCTCTCTGGATCACAATATTTCCTCACATTCGTTGATGACTATAGTTGGATGACGACAATATATAACTTGAGAAAGAAGTCCAAAGTGTTTAAAGCATTCAAGAAGTTCGTGGCATTTGTAGAACGACACACCTCCAAGAGACCGCAGACAATCAGGTCCAACAATGGAGGCGAATATTCGAGCAAGAAGTTTTCAAACTTCTGCCACGATAGAAAAATTGAACATGGTGCAAGTGCAATTGCCAAGTCAATTTTGGGCCGAAGCAATTGCATCTACAAAATAGATCGACTACGACGACACTGGAAAACAAGATGCCATACAATATATGGATTGTTGAGAAGCTTGATCTGTCGAATGTACAAGTGCTCCGGTGTGTAGCATACATGAACATACCAAAAGAAAAAAGGAGTAAACTCGACAAAAAGTTGGTGCGAACAGTAATGGTCGGATATTCGAATGGCTCATAGATCTACCAACTCTACAATCCAATCTCAAAGAAGGTGGAAATGAGCAGAGATGTGGAAATAAGTAGAGATGTGAGGTTCGACGAATTGACATTTCCAAGAGTTAAGGAATCAAGAGGCCATGAAATCTTCTCAATTCCTGCCGATTGAAGAGGGAGATCAAGGCTACACATTGAACCAGAATGTCGAACCACTTACTCCAGAGAAAGAAGTGGAAGACCAACCTGTCGAAGAAATCGAAGAGAACACACACCAGTAGCGACAAGTCACACCAATAAGGTTGACAAGAATAGTTAAGATGCCCTGACCGATTCATCGACAATACTCAGTGGAGTGAAAACACAGATGTTGAATACTACAGCTACATTGAAGAACTGACGACATATATGGAAGCTAGCTTATCTATCAGCCAAGTTCATTGGCTTATCCATCATTAACCAAGTCTACAACTTGATCATCAACCGATCATAGTGGCTTATCCATCAGCTGATTACATTGACTTGATCATCAGTCAAGTCATCAGATTGATCGTTAATAGATTCATCAATCGATTCATCAACTTGATCATCAACCAATTCATCACCAACAGTAATCAGCCGAACCTTCTGATACCACCATTAACTGAATATTGTGACTAAATCATTAGCTGAATCCATTGGCTGAACCATTTGTAGAACAACTGATCAAACAAATCTTGATTCTACTAACAAAGTGCGCAATTTACTTGACAAAGAATGAGAAAGAAACAAACGCAAACTTGAAACATTTCTATTTGTGACCAACTCAAAAGATTTGCAAAGGATTCACAAAATTTGTCTTGCAGTCAACTTGAAAGATTTGTGAAACAGTTTTTTGTAGAATCTCATGGCTTTCTTGTTGAAGCTCGAAAGATTCGCAAACAGAATTTTGTCGCAAAATATTATGTTTCTAGTTCATACCTCAGATGTCGTGAAATTGTTGCGAACAATTCACGAAATCTTCTGGACTGTTCTATTTTTCCTACAGTGATATCAGAGCATCCGAAATTAAATTTGATATAGTGGTATCAGAGCCTATGGAATTAAAGTTGATACAATGGTATCTTCATACCCCTCTCAACATCCTTCATACATCCATCAACAAGCGGCTATTTGAAGGTTATTCAGAAATAGAAGATGTCGTCGATCATCAATATTCAAGCTAAGATCACTACGATTTTAGATCCAGAAGGTTCAAACTACTTGATTTGGAAATTAAAGACCACTCCTATTGAAGGGCGAAGGTCTATGACAATGGGTAGAACCAATAGAAGAGAAGCCAGTAGCTACTTCTGGTAAAGAACTTCGAGAATGGAGTTTAAAAAATGACAAAGATATAGCAATTATTTCATCTTCAGTGCATGCCAATATAATGCTAGATCTTACATCAATTTCGAACGCAAAAGATTCAAGGGAAGAATTGCAAACCAAAAATGAGACTCGACCTTGTAATCAGATCATGTTCTTGGAAGACCAATTGACTTACCTATAGTGGGATGGCAAAGACCTAAACACACTCATGCGAAAGATTAAAGATTTGTTTATTTACTTGGTGTAGAAAATACAATTTCTAAGGAAAAATAGCCTAGTTATTTTCTTCGAGCCCTACCCAGGTCATTCCACACAACAAGAACCTTATTGGCGAAAGATGTGACAATGACACTTCAAATGGAAATAGATAGAGCTAAAGATGAAGTAGAAGCTCGTAAATGCTATGACGACAATGGTGATTCTAAAAATGCTCTATTTACTCAAAAGAATATATCTTCTAAGAAGCCTAAGTTTAAGAGGGAGTCTTCTAAAAAGAATGGGTCTGAGACAAATGAACAACAATCTGGTAAACAATAGAAAAATTGTGGTGATAAGAAGATCTGCAACAGATGCAGAAGATCAGGTCACACAGAAGAAAAATGTTGGTTAAATCCAAAGATTGAATGCATTCATTGTCATAAACGGGGTTATGCAGCAGTAGACTATTATCAAAGTCCCAAAAACAAAATGGAGCAGAATCGAAGCGAACCTTTAGATTCAAACTATGTCGAAGACAAAGCAGAATGCTCCAGAGCAACAGAAGATAAGACAACAAAGAACTCAGCAGCTTATGTTAGTGTTGATCTATGTTGTTCGTCTAATTCAATTCGAGAAGTAGTACTTGATTCGTGAGCTACCTCACAGAGTATTGTCGTTGGGTGATGCAAAGTACATAACATTTATTGATGACTTTAGCAAGTTCGCTGTGGTATACTTTATTCGTACCAAATTTAAGCTTTTGAGAAATTCGTTGAGTATACGAATTGGGCTGAGAAGCAAACAGACAATAAGCTAAAGCAGATTCGCACAGATCGTGGAGGTGAGTACATTTCCAATGAACTCAAGGCTTACTGTACTGATCGAGGTATTATGCACACGAAGATTGCGTCTTACACACCTCTGCACAATGGAATAACTGAACGACAGAATCGTACAGTGATGGAAGTTGCAAGGTGTATGATGGCTCATGAGAAAGCACCAAAACAGTTGTGGACAGAAGTAGTGGCTACATCAAATTATCTTCAAAGTTGTATTAAGTGTCTTATTGACCATAGTCGATTCCTGAACTAAGAGACAAGCAGACTCATGAATATACCTTGAGGGCTGCGAGTGCACTCGGTTCGATCTTCTTGGAGGTAGGCGTCGGTTGATGACCCAATCCTTGGTTGTGCTGTCGATGAGTAACAACAACTTCTTCTTTTGATTCATTGTCGAATAGTTGATCGATTGTCAATACGCTTGAACCAGAGGCTCGAATTGTCGTGTCGAAGGCAGGGGCTATCGAAGGTTCGCATGGAACTTTGCTCTTGTCTTTGAAGTCGACGAACTGATCCTCAATAAGGACAGTGAACAAAGTCTATTGGGTATCAGGGTCGTACAGCTTGTAAGTGTTGTCAATGGAAGTGTAGCCAATTAGAATGGTTTTGAGACTTTGGAATTCGGAATTCTTCCTTGTGTCCTTTGGAATCTATGCGTAGGTAATGCATCCGAACACTCGTAGGTTCTTCACTGAAGGCTTAGATCCTGTCTAAACCTTAGCAGTTGTCTTGCCTGAGAGGGCCTTAGTCGAACTTCTATTTTGAATCTAAGTTGTAGTGGAGACAACTTCAGCCCACAAATTCTTCGGTAATGATGTGTGAGCTAGCATGCATTTGGATGTCTCAACTAGGGTGTGATTCATTTTCTTGGCTATCCCATTCGATTGAGGCAAATGGGGAGTAATGAACTAATGTTTGATGCCTTGGCTAAGGTAGTACTCCTTGAATTCAGTAGAAATGTACTCTCCACCATTGTCGGACCTATGATCTTCTTACAAGTTTCTTTCTCTGCACGCTCCTTGAAGGTTTTAAAGATGTTGAAGGCCTTTGATTTCTTCTTGATAAAATATACAACTGTCCTTCTAGAAAATTCATCAATAAAAGTAATTAAATACTTTGCATCATTCAATGAGGGATTATGCATTGGGCCACATATATCTGTATGTACAATATCTAACAGTCCTCTGGCAACATGTTGATGGCTTGATCTAAAAGGTTTCTTGGCCTACTTACCAACAGTCTTGACAGACATGTAGTTTGACTTTCCTATCTGGATAGTCAAGATCAAGTACAATAGACTGCTTAAACATGTGCGATACAAAAGTATGATTCAAATGACTGAGTCTATAATACAAAAAATAAACTTTTATCGATCTAAACAGAAGTACTGAGAGCCTAACTATAAGCAGAAAAACAATGACTTAATTTGTACAAGTATCCATGCCTCTTTCTAAGTGCTACCGATTACTTTACATTGATCTGATTCGAATTCTACTTGTGTCCTAAATTTGTAATTCTGCTTACAAAGAGCAAGTTTGTAGAAAGATTTGGTACATGAAAGACACTTGAAAGTAGTTTGGATTGATCATTTGCAAAACTTAATCTTATTGTACTTTCATGTTTGATAGCTTGTGTGCTATTGTCGCCTAGGTGAACATACTTCTTGGTACTATAAGGCCTATAGGACTCGAAGTAGCCAATATGGCTAGTCATATGATGAGTGGCTCCGGAATCAAAAAACCAGGAGTTGTCGTCTGATGCTTTTGATGGCTTGTGATGAATGCATTGTGATCCACTTCTTGACTAGGTTGAGGTGCTTTTGTAGCTGCATTTGCATTCTGATTCGATTTTCCTTTATTGTTCTTGGTTTGTAGAATGCGACAATCTTGGATCTCGTGGTTGGTTCATTTGCAGTATATGCAGAACAACTTCTTCTTTGTCGACAGATTTGACTGCTCTTGACGTTGTTTTGGAGTTTTTGCTGATTCCATAGTTAATAAGTTGAAGGGATTTGGCACCTTGCGTGTGTAAGTCCAACCCGATGATCACATAGTTATTTGATTAGCTAGAAGTTAATAAAAGGACTTTAGGCCTTTTTGCAGGACTTTTAATTTAACAAGTAAACGGGAGAAAGTCTTCCAAATCCAAGGTAGAACCTCCAAATGTCCTCCAAGCAACCTGCAAGCTCCAAGATGCTTCTCCAACTCCAAGCTAGGATGCCTCCACCTGCAACCAAGGATCTACAAGCCTCCAAGGACTCTCTGTTAGAATAAGTAAGCCCGAGTTCCTCTCACAGTTCATGACTTTTCGTGTTTAGCAGTGATTTCAAGCTTTTTACTACTTTTGTGATAGTATGCATGAGTGCCAGTTTGATGGTACATGTAGTGTATGTTGGGACACGTGTCCCGTAATGGGCACCGCACTGCCATGCAGCGGTACTCCACAGAAATTAGACTGTGTACATGTACCTTTCAGTCTCTTTTGTAAATATGGTTCATAAGTGTTCTCTTGGGTTGGTGTGTCATCTCTCTTTACTGTTTATTTGATTGATGTTAGATTGCTTGCAAATTAGCTAACTATATTGCCAGTAAGATCCTTGACATGGTATCAAATCCTGGGAGTGGAGCAATTCGGGGTTAGTTGGAAGCTGAATTTTGGGAAAATTCGAAGAACTGTTTACGGTTTGTCAAGCAAGCAATTGTTTGCAGGAGTGTTAGAATTGAAGCTTAAGCATAAAGCTTTTGGCTTAATCTGAGAGAAAAATCAGAAATTGTTAATTTTTGAGCCTGCTTGCCGTTGGTGTTCGATGTGCACTTGTTTGGATGTCGTTTTCAAAGGGTGTTCCAGCACAAAGCCTGTAGTAGGGCGACCTTAGCCAGGCAAGGAGCTTAAAAAAAAAAAAATCTCAAAAAGTGATTTATAAATGCCCAAAATATCCTTCTCTCAAAGCTACTAGGGTTTACAGGAGGAAAACGTTGGATCTTTCTCTATCAAAAGTGTTTTGATGATTTGTAAACTGGTAAGGATGGGCTCTGAGATAGGGCGACCCTGACTGCAGCTAGCCGTGGAGTGTCGTGGATCAGCCAGGGAGTTGTAGCAGTTTGAATAGGGCGGCAGCCATAGCCACAAGCTTAAAGCTTCAAGCAAAGAAGGAAGAAGTAGAGAGATGGATAGGGTCGAGACGGACAGATCGCGCGCACCCATAGGAAAGAACATTTAGTGTATGGAAGGGTCTAGCGACCAAGGGAGAGTGGTATAGCGCCCACATCGCTTGCGGATCATCGGATCTGGTCTTAGCATACTACACAGAAAATTTACTCTACACACTAGTAGCCACACTAGAGCATAAGGAGGTAAAAACAAGAGATGGCATTTAGTTCTCTCCAATACATTAGGGAGTTCCATGCACATCCAATGAGAAAGAGAGAGGCCTAGAGGAGTTCAAGAGCCTTCATAGGCTTATGGAAGGTCATTAGATATCTTTCATAACTTATGACTCTTTGATTACTATTCTTGTGGAACTTGAAACTCAATTGACCCTTTAGGAGGGTGCCCTCCTACTAGGACCCATTGCCTAAGTTGTGCATGTATACTTTGGTCCAATACCAATAAAGTGATATGGTTCAAGGTTTAGAGACCTCTCTAGGTTCCATACCTCCATCCAAGGTATAGACACCTACCTGCCCTTATCCAAGGACACTAGTACCCTAATCTAAAGCACCTAACCTTAATTCTAAGGGTATCTCTTATCCAAGGGTCACTTGTCATTCAACCCCCAACGCTAAATGGACCTGTAGGGGTTCGAAGTACTGCTAGTTACATAGGTATGTAACATTTAATGTCGCAAGGCCTAATAGTCAAGTTAGTGAATAAAAGGGCTCCCCCCAAAATTCGAATTTCAAATAGTAAGGGAGGTGGTCCGTGGAGATTGGCCAATAGGATTTGAGGCCAAAGCACTAAAATCCACTAAATAAAATGGTGGTTATGAGCTATTTTGTACATTTTCACTCTTCATTTCAATACAAGCAGTTTGAGTCTCTTATGGAATAGATATAGAATGTCCTTGCTCTTCTTCTTTCCTCCTCCATCTCTCATATTTTCTTTGGATTTGCTAATTGTTGGATTTGATGCTTGTTGGAGTTTATCATTATTATACTTTTGGGGAGAGAGAAAGAGAGAGAGATAAGAGTAAGATCTATCATTGCTTGAGTAGTGTTAATTAATAGTGTTAAATATTCGTAGTGTTAATGGTTAGTGTTAGGCCAAAGCACTAAAATCCACTATATAAAGTTGTGGTTATGAGTTATTTTGTACACATTCAATCTTCATTTCAATACAAGCAGTTTGAGTCTCTTATGGAATGGATATGCAATGTCCTTGCTCTTCTTCTTTCCTTCTCCATCTCTCATATTTTTTTTGGATTTGCCAATTGTTGGATTTGATGCTTGTTGGAGTTTATCATTATTATACTTTTGGGGAGAGAGAAAGAGAGAGAGGTAAGAGTAAGATCTATCATTGCTTAAGTAGTGTTAATTGATAGTGTTAATGGTGAGTTTTAGATGTGGATCATAAGCATTTGCTTGATTATGAACTATGCTATCACTCTCATGAGAATGATACCTAGGGAAAGTGGCTAAATGACATTATGCATGTTATAAATAGATGTACCTACATGGAAAGCAGAATAGGATTCCTTTTAGATCAAGCCATAGGCATGCAACAAAAGGTCTTTTAGATGTTGTTCATTTAGATATATGTGGACCTATGCAAACTCCATCATTGCTAGATGTAACGTAATTCATTACTTTTATTGACGAACTTTTTAGAAGAATAGCTATTTACTTCATTAAGCAGAAATCAAAGGCTTTCAAATACTTTCGACAATTCAAAGAGGACGCATAATTGGAAACCGGAAAAAGAATTAAAGCGTTGAGGTCTGACAATGAGGGATAATACATCTCCATTGAATTCAAGGAGTATTGTCTTAATAGCGGCATTGACCAACAATACATTACCTCCTATTCACCTCATTCAAATGGTCTTGCTGAAAGAAAGTATAGAACTTAGTTGAATCGGTAAAGTGTATGCTGGCGCATGTGACACTTCCGAAGTCCTTCTAGGCTAAAGCTATTTCCACTACAACCTATATTCAAAACATATGTCCTACTAAAGGACTTTCAGCCAAAACACCATACAAAGTTTGGACAGGCACCAAACATTCTATATCAAACTTATGAGTAGAAAACGTAGAAAGTTAACTAGTGGATACCTAGGTTATGGAGGTTATAAATTGCAAATATTGAGTCTAGTAGAATTGTCCCTACTTTTAGTGACTTTAAACATTCCATGCACTCTCCGTAAAGCCTTCAAGCATGGTAAATAGGAACTAATAATCCTCTTAACCAAATAGCTTCTTGTATCGTAGAACTTCATGCTCGATACTTAACTTTAGTTCACAATAAAACAATAGTGGGTTGCTTCTTTCTATTCCAAGATATAGTTGGAGCAGTTGATGGAAGAAGGAAAGAGAATGTGATGGTACTGAAATCGAAGTCGAACAATGAACTATCAGTGATTCTTTTAGTAACTAACTTTGAAATCATTAGTACTAAAGTGATTTCGTAGACAAACAATTACATAGTGTAATTGATAGATATAGAATACTGCAATATCGCAACATTTGATGATTAAGAATAATCAATAAGAGATTTAACAGATACGAATAACTTCAGAGAAGCTTGCATACATTTTGACATAATATTGAATGCAATAAAAGAACATGATTGATTTCGTAAATAGCATGTACAAATCAGATGATGCAAGTACAAAACAATAGTGGATGAAGCTGATACTCTAAACTATCTCTAAGTAACTGTATAATACACTTCTGGTAATAAGCAGTAAGCGCTGCTAGCAATATTCAAAGTAGAAACATCAACATAAAATTCTTTCATTTGATATTTCTCTCCTCTAATGATCTGCTATTTATACTAATGCATAATACCCCTTAGGCATATCCAATTAAGACAACTTATTGAGTCGTAGGTTGCAATTGGAGCTTAGCCACAATGTGTTGTCATCCATCCAGTTAGGACTTCCAAGAAATCTTCTTGCTAACCAACTTGGGTAAGTCATTATATTCACAACAGATGGAAACAAAAATTGACAACCTTCGATACATTTGATAGTTCATTGTTATCGAAGGCACCTATTGAACGATTCTCATGTATCGCTACATACTACACAGAAACACAAATAAAACTACAGAACTATATAAACAAATTGATGTACATAAACTATGGGATTATGGGAGAAAAGTCCAACACTTTTCCTTAATCTAAATCCATGAATGCCTTGGCCTTCAAACTTAGTTCTGCAAAAACCTTCTTGTATACATCCAAGCTTGGTGCCTTCATAAAAATGTCAGCTGTCATGTCTTGCATTCGACAATACTACAAGTTTATCTCTTTGTCGACAACTTTGCTTTTGGCATAGTGATACTTAATTTCAATGTGCTTACTCCTGGAATGAAACTGGGTTGGATGATAAAGCAATAACACATTAATTATTTCAAAATAAGATTGTCGAAGCATATTGTTTCAAAAAAATGTACTACAATATGCTCTGATTCAGTAGATGATAGAGCTATCGAAGTTTGCTTGTGACTATCCATGAAACAGGACCATTGTTGAGGAGTAAATCTAGATGTGGATTTAAGAGTGTCTACATCTGCTCAACTTCCATCTGAATAACTGCTAAGAATATTAAGTTTGTCGTTATCAACTACTCCATAACAAATGCATAGGTCCATGGTAGCTCTAATATATCTCATAAGTCTTATGAGAGTCTTTTAATGTGTAATTTTAGAATTAGCCATAAACTGACTTAAGGAATTGACTACAAAAGCTATGTCTGGTCTGGTATATTGCATACATAAAAGAACCTATCACCAAATGATAAGGGTACTCATGCCCATGCTCCTTGTCTTCTATCATCTGAGGACATAGGTCCTTTGACAATTTGAGTCCTAGATCCATTGGTGAATTACCTAACTTGCAATTCATCACATTATATCTGATTAACATACTGTATTGAACTTTGCCTAGATTTGTCATGTCTAATTTTGAAGACAACATTCGTTTCTCATCTTTTATTAGTTCGACATTGTTGTTGAAGAGAAGTGTGTCGTCCATGTACAAACTGATAATAATAGAATAATCTACATGGACTTGAAGTAGAAATTTGAGTTTGAAGCGCATGGTTCATAACCGTGATTGATAAGACAGGTATTGATCCTTTGGAACCATGCTTGGCAGATTCCCTCAAGCTATAAAGGGCTTTATAGTGCTTGCATACATGATTATTTTTTCCTTTGATAATATAGCCTTAAGGATGTATCATGTAGATATCTACTTTGATAACTCCATTACAATAAGCTATATATACATCCCTTATGATAAGCTATATGTACATCCATCCAGATTGGCTACAATAGCATATGATAGTAGAAGTCTGATTGAAAAATGCTTAACTACCGGACTGAAAGTCTCAGTATAGTCAACATTCTATATCTATGAGAATCCTCTTTCGACAAGTCGATCTTTTCTTTGAGTAATTCCATTCATTTTACTTGATTTTGAATATCCATTTGCAATCATCTACATTTTTGTTGGTAGGAAATTCGACAACAGTCCATGTTTGGTTCTTGATGAGAGGTGAATACTCTCTATCCATGGCTTCCCTCCATAGATCGGAGGACTAACTAAGTGCTTCTTCGATAGTAGTTGGCACTCGAATAAGATAAGCCACAATTTCTTCGATATACCTTATAGGTGGTTTGCACACTCTTTTTCAAGATTCGGGGAGGAGAATCCTCGGTGCGTGCACTGCGTGGATCACAATAGATTATGCAAGACAGCACAAAGAATCTATTTTGAAAAAATCAAAACACTATCCAAATCCTGTTATTAACCCAATGTCAAACTGGCATGCAAAGCACACTACATCAGTTACAAATGTCATTACATAATTCTTTACGTAAACTTCAGTTTTATGGAATTTGTCAGTCATTTTAAGAGAGCCCTACACATCAGTAGAAAGCTCATTTTATACACAGTCATCATTCCCACTGTAGTTCTTCATGACACAGCCATAGCTCCCACTGAAGCTCATCACACACAGTCTTAGATTCCACTGGAGCACATTCGTGCTCCCAAATAGCAATTGTTATCAAGCAACACTCGAAGAAGAATGACCAAGGTTGGTCTCTGACACATTCAAGGCATAGCAAGAGCATCAGTAGTCGTCTTCTTCATCTATCATGAACAAACCAAGAGGATCACCAGGGCTAAACTCAGCCATGATTTTCTCTCTTTGTATTAATGATCACATCAGTGAAACATCAGCATTAGAGACATTAATCTTTCTCTTCATGACTTGCTACTTCGCTTATTCTCTCATGTGAGTCTCTTTTTCCTCTTTACATGGGTACGAGCAGTTCATCCACATTTCATTCTGGCTAACATCAGACAGCTTGATAGTCTAGTCATCAAAGACTTTCAATGTAGGCAGGCAGGGAACTCCTTTTAGCGTGGATATCAAGCAGTGGAATGTATGCAGGAGTCAGATAGAGACCATATTCTCTCTACTACACTATGCTGGAGACTGCTTTTCCCTTGATCGAAGCCTATGGTTCGTTCACAAGCAGCCTCTCTTCACACAGATAAACAATTTGTTGGGTTTGGTTACCAAAACGTTCATGCTAGTTAAGCTACGTAGCACCCAGAAACTCAGCAAAGAAAACAAGAGAGGCTTAATGAAAAAATGGCCATAGGATAGCCAGCTTCGATGGCTGTTTATATGTTCAAATGAGAGAAGATTACATGCCAAGAACTAGATACTATGTATTCACAGCCTTGAGAGTTGGATTGCTGATGTCAACAAACACAAGAAACACAAGTGTGTTTTGTTTGACACCAACAGACCCTCCCTCGAACAAAACATTTCTTTTCTGAATTCTACTATCACCTACATGTCGACTCCACATCTTCACACACCATTTGTGTGTGGTCTACACAACTATACATGGACTATGATTAAACCATCTCTCACCTACATGTAAACTCTACATCTTCACACAACATTGTGTGTGGTCTATGTAGACTGTGAATATCATTGATTTTAGCATCTAATAAGAAGTTACAGAGAAATTTATTTCACGTTTAGAGCTTGAATGCTCTAATTTCAACAGATGCATATTTCTTTGCACTCCTCCACATCCATCAAATGTATCTTGATAAGGTTCCTCATCTCCATAATCAAACATGTGCAAGATCTTTGGTTAATGACCACTGAATCTAGAGGTAAATTGATTTGAAGTAGTTTGTGATGTAGCTTCAAGATGATCTTCTCTGGTTCTCTCTTGACAGCTGGCTTCATTCCTCTATAGTGAAGCTTTTATCCAACGGGCATCTTCCCTCCACACTCATGCTACTACAGTATCATGATTTTTTGTATTCAAAGATGAAAAGAGCTCTGATAGAACTCATTTCATCATCTGCAGTGTAGAAGAGAACGTGGACCTCAGAGAGAGAGGAGCTGAGCAAGCGCAGGTTGGAGAGAGCACTGGCTGGAGGGATTGCTGGTTGAGCAGATGCGCTGGCTGGAGAGAGCGCTACCAACGGTAGATGCGGTGAGAGAGAGAAGAGAGAGAGCGTAGACTCCCCAAGAAACATTCCTCTTAAAAAATTGGTGGTACCGGTCACTTCTCATTGATGAATGACTGGTGTAGATTAGTGCATGTGTGGGCTCATAACCTTTCTTGGGTTTGGTTACCAAAACGTTAATGCTAGTTAAGCTATGTAGCACCCAGAAACTCAACAAAGAAAACAAGAGAGGCTTAATGAAAAAATGCCATAGGATAGCCCACTTCAAGGGCTGTTTATATATTTAAATAAGAGAAGATTACATGCATACAAACTTCACTCAAATGGTAATTGATATTTACCATCAAATTTCAAGTTCAATTATACAAGCTACCAATTTGCATCACAATTTACACGGAGGTGCTTTAGATTGTATCGACGTGTCACAAGATGTACTGGGTAAACGCTGGAATAATTACTTCAAGCAACCAAAGACAATTTTAGAAATTTTAATTTCATTTTGTGCAGAAATACGTTCAAATATACGAGTTTAGTTAAATTCCTTGCAATTACATACATGTAAACGACAATTCTTTTTAACAAAATAACCCTAAATGAAACGAGAAGTGGTGGAGGACATTTTCTTTTGAGGACTGAAGATTTTTTAAAATTCTCGTGAATTTTGAACCTTCAAATACAAGAAAAAAATTTATTTGTAAGATGCTACATTTTCCAAAAATTTAAAATTTAGTCTAAGTGATGCAAGATATTTTACCATCTGGTTTAGGTCTTCTATTCAGCTATTTCAACTTTTTCATGCTTGAAACCTTTGTCTTTGGGTGAGCATGGCTGAAAACCATACATCAACATAAACAATCTGTATTCCATAGCTGAATGTCTGGCATTATTATAAGAAAACTCTACTATCGAAGACTATTCTTCCCAATTGATTTGCTTTTTGCTGATGTATGCTTTAAGCATATCCTCTATCGTTTGCTTTCCCCTTTTTGTTTGAAAGTCTAGTTGTAGATATTGTGGATGGTATGTTGTACTCATATTCAATTTGGTATGGAGGTGATGGAATAGTGCTATCTAAAAATCCCCATCAAACTTATTATTTTGGTAATTGATTGTGCCAAAAAGAGGATTGTAACATAATAAAAATACCATGTCTATGAACAACCTTGCTAATTCTAGTGCTATAATGATTGTTTTGGTCAAAACAAAGTGAGCCATTATGGTCAAATGATCAACTATGACTCATTTGTCATCATGACCTTTCTAGGTCCTAGGTGGGCATACTATAAAATCCATGGATATACTTTCCCATTTGCTAGTTTATCTTTCAAAAAGATTGTAACAATCCACCTGTCTATAGACTCTCTACTTTGTTTATTGGACACTTTTGGAAACTAATCAAATGTCCTTTTTCATACTAGGAAAAGTTTGCCTTCGAAAAAGCTCATAATTTTTCGAATTTCTAAGTGTCCCACTATCATGACAATCATATAATACTTGGCAGCTAAAATCTTTTATGTTGGAATCACATACTCTATTTTTGTGGAGTAGACACTCATTCTGAAAGGAATATCATTTCATTTGAATTCTTGACGACTAGATCCCTCAACCATGATGGTATGCTTGGGTTCTACAAACTCAAAATTCTCAAGGCAATCTGGTAGATGCTTGGACTCTCATCCTCAATGAAACTTGTCATATGCTTGGATAAACCTTTTTCAGTCCTAGAAATTAGTTCACAATTATGTGAATCTTTGTTTTGGACTAACCTTCAAACTATGGAGAAACCATGTTGTGCAATTGACTCATCAAGTTTTATATTTGCAATATTGTGTATAGAAAATATATGCCGGTCTCTAATTTTCACATGGGCTTGGTGAAAGACAGAAACCTAAAAAAGTATCAAACATCATATTATATTAAAATATAGCTCTGGTTACATTGGCAATCCACCGAAAATTCGCCAAGATTATGGAAAACAGAAATTACACAGCCATTTCTAAGGCTGATTTATTTATCAAACTTCTCAATAGTCCATTTTGGGCGGACTAGGACCCCTTTAGCTATGGCTATACGGGGCAAAATGTTTGTCGGTCACACTAAGCATGTAGTAAATTTCTATACAACTGATAAAACAACTTGGTATTTTCCCCCTAGTTTACGATTTATCATGTCAAAAGATCAGCTAACACCAACCATTCAAAGTTTGGTGATCTCACATGTGTTTGAGCACCTCTATCTGTACAATACTCAGGCTCGATACAATCATCATGTTTTTGACCCCTTTTGATCTCAAAATCCACTTGATAACAAACTATGTCCAAACTAGCTCTCAAAACCTTGTTTTTTCAAGCTATTTTCATCAAGCATGATGCATGCCATCCATTCTTAGGCAAGCTCTGATACCATATGTATTGTTCACATGCATGAGGACATCCAAAAGTGTGTAATTGATCTTCTAAGGACTGTGTGATTGCACATGAGACTATCTTTTGATTGTAGCTACCAATATATCTTGACAATCTTCAAGGCAAAAGCACACAAGCATGCATCTACCCACCAAAGAGATATCAAAACCTATCATCCACATAATGACATGATACTTGATGAAAAACTAATTATGAAAATAAGTTTCTCTTGGGTAGAGACAGAAAATAGAGCTTTTACACTCAGGTAGAGTGAGAACATAGAAAAAACAATGTGTTGGAAGCAAAAACACTCATCAAAATTGATTATTATCATTCCAGTAGTATTTACAAAGGAGAGCAAATAAATCTAGCTCGTGTTCTTGGAAGAGGAAATACTCTAAAATGATTGGACCCCATTTATTGCCTTCATACATCATGATTGGATCTCATGATCTTCACCGCACAATTTCATTAAGCCTCATGATGTGCACCACTAAACATGATTGGTCCACATTTAATGCACTTCTTAAAGTGGTTGGCCTTGTGATCTATGCCTCTAAATGTGATGGGGCCAGATAGATGCATTTCAATCCTAACATCATGTGACAAATGTCACTATCTCACTAGAACTCAAGTTCAAGGCCTATTGACTATTCAGACTCACCATAAATGAGATAAAATGATTATGACTACCCTCCACATGTGGTAATATGCTCCACACATGTGAGATTTAGGTTGCGACGATGATGTTGCACCTCATGCGGCCTCGAGTCCAACACATCCCTCTAACAGGTCTTCTCGTAGGGATTCCTTACTTCTAGAAAAACTTACTCAGGAGGCACCGCACATATGGCACATGGTGCTACGACTCTTGCATCTGTCACACCTGATTTTGTTTCCTGGGAAGAACCCTCTAGGAAATTCTCTGTAAGAACCTCAACTCAACATCCTTTATCAATTCCATACTCTGAATGCTTTCAATTGATTCTATAAGACCTACGTAATGAATAATCTAAAAACAATAAGTTTGTGTCATATAATCAACTGACTAATGTGAATTCCACCCTAAAATGATTTGTACAAACTGAATATCATATGCTCATCTCTTTATGCAAGGCACCATCCACCAATTCTACATCAACTCTACAATGTGTTTTGTAAGTTGTGAGAAACCACAAGAAGACAAAGCTAGCCTCGAACACACAATGCATTCTCTTATAGAAAGTGTCCCTCCTAGATTAGTGTGTGTGAGTTTGCATGGGGGGTTGCAGTCCTAACTATCACCTATTGTCCATGCTACATGCATATATGTAGTACTATGTGGAGAGTCCCCTTTAATTGCTATTGAACTGTTTGACCCTCATATTGTCAAGCATATGACTTGTGGGACAAAGATGGCCTTCATACCTATGGCCAAGTATGCATGCATGTGAATCTCTCACACTCATTAGAGGAGTTCCCAATATCAAAAAGACCCTTTAAGGAATGCCATGTAGGATACAGAAAAATATCAAAATATAAAAAACAATATTGTTTATTTGCTAGCCCCCACCACTCAAGAGACCTCCCCAACTCCCAATGATCTAACCATAGTGTCTACAATCACAATTAACATCTAATGTTTGGTGGACTAATGTATTTTGATGTAAAATTTACAGATGAATTCATACTAGAGCATACCATTCTCTATCACTTGTGCATACCTTTTTTAAGCTTTGTTCGATGCTTCATTTTCACAAGCAAATCTTCTCTGGCACTTGACTTCCTTTTAGGACAAAGTTCCTCTCACTCCCTTAGGCTTCCAATCTATATTCAACACAAATGTCAACTCAAACTTGTTCTATCAAATTCTTTGTGCCATACTCATTTCCTCCTTCGATCGACTAAATGCCCCCTCACATTTAATTGGCCCAAAGATTCCTTGTGAACCGCATTACTGATCCTCATCACATTATGATGTATTTCACTATGACTTTGACTGGTTCAGCCATACAATGGTACTATAGTCTAGCACAGGGATCTACCAATGACATCACAAGATTCCACAAGTTATTTTTGAATGCATTTGCCCCATATAGGACAACAGATGGAATACTATTTACACTTACCTCTCTTCAACAGGGTGAGGAAGAGAGTGTGCAACAGTTTTTTAGAAGGATGACAACGCTATCTCATCGATGCAGTACAATTACCCCAACCATTACTATTGACATTCTTCTTGAGAGGATTAGGACAAGGGTTGCAATTAGCTATATGACAAAGCAATCCCCAAACACTAGAAGAAGTAGTAGCAAAAGCCATAGTAATGGAAGATGCACAAGTTGCCATAACTCAAGCTTCAAAAATATCCCAAGCCATTAGTAATATGAATCTCAAAACCGATATGTCGGAAACAAACCCACCCACAAGATGAGCTGATTATAATCCACACCCTCAAGTTTCACTACCAGTAGAATCAAATTAGATGACTCAAAATCGACAAGAATCTCCTAGATACCAACCAGAGCCGAATATACACCCATCGGTTGTGACGGATTACAATGTGAGGAATCCACCTACAGGAAGGGGTTATGAGAGCATAGGCTCCAACTCAGGAATAGATGATATGAAGGCAATGCTAAAGGGTTATATGGATGTCATGAATGAGAATATATCTACCCTTGCCTCAGATGTAAACTTTCTAAAAAGAGAATAGAACCTCATAGGATAGAGATGTAGTGATAATTTGCCCCCACCACTAGTCTGCAAGCATTGTCAAGGGAATCACCTCAATAGAAACTATCCCAATATAGTGTGTGGATACTGTGGGCGGAGTGGACATTTGGAAGATAGATGCTGGAATAGACGTGAAGCATTGAACCAAGGAAATAGAACTCCAAGACACATCAACCATCGAACTCCAAATTCAGATCAAGCAGGACGTTCTAGGATAGTATAGTTTTACAATGACACTGAAAGTACTCACCATCAGAAAAAGGCAAAGCAAAAATCGAAGACAGTCAGCCACCAGTAAAGTTCATTGAGAACCTCTTGTTTGAAGGATCAAAAGACGGGGTCATGATAGTAACAGGTAGTAGAACACAGACTCAAAAACATGTCACAATACCACTAGAGCAGTTGACGGACATACAGTCAACATCAAGAAGACTACTGAAGTAGAATCCACACCAGCTAATCGCCACTAAATCATAATTACCATAGATTACTTTACGAAGTGGGTAGGAGAAAGGGTCGTTGCAAAAGACAATGCGAAAGAGACCGCATGATTTCTGCTAGAGCAGGTCATAGGGAGATTTTGAGCCCCAAAGAGCTAGTGTCAGAAAGGGGGACTCACTTCCTGAACAAAACCATCAAAGCATTGACGGATCAATTACTAATCAAGCATAGGAAGAGTACACCCTATAACCCACAAGCCAATGGACAGGCTGAGACTACCAACAAACAGATACTGCCCATCCTTAGAAAAATGGTCTTTGACAATCGTTGAGATTGGGACAAGAAACTTTATGTCGCCTTGTGGGCCTACAACGTCACTCACAAGACCAGTACCAATCATACCTCCTTTTTAGTGTATGGTCAGGAATGCGTGCTGCGAATGGAGATTGAGCTACCTACGCTACGATTTGTAGTAGCCCATGATCTGGGAAAGAGAGAATCTCTACAACAAAGACTGGATACACTGCAAGGCCTCGATGAGTATGGGTTGACCTCACTAATCCATCAGGAGACATTCAAGAAGAGAATGAAAGCTATTCATGATAGAAAAATTCCAAAGTATACATTTAAGACTAGACAATTAGTTTTGCACTATGACACTAACACGACTTTATGCCGCAAAAATTTGCACGCAAGTGGAATGGCCCATACATTATACAAAATCTTTATGACAACAACACAGCCCAGTTAGCGGAATTAAACGGGAAACCATTTGATAAGCTGGTCAACATCAACAAATTAAAAAACTATCATACGTGAAGGAAGGACCCTCTTGTATAGTGTAAAATAGTTTTCTTTTAGGTTCGCAGCTTTCTTAAGGAATAAAAATAGTGACAACAGGTTGTCACCTCCCCTCGTTGAGAAACAGTTGATAGCATGGACCAACAACACAACAAATCTGATTCACAGTAGCTGGATATACAACTTCGAGATAGAGGGCAGGAGATACTGTACCCCCTCACACAGTTGCTGAATCTATATGCACGAAGTTTTACCTGGGTCAAAATGGATGATGACTTGCGGATAGAATCCAAAGAACTATGTGTATGGGACAGTGCTAATGACATGTCCTACTTGACCTTTTTGTGGAGTCACAAATTGATCAAACGCATTACAGTGGATTGCGAGTATGAGGAACCTTGCCGATCACATTACGAAATAGATAGCCCTTTTATGTACATCAACATAATCGATGAACAGGTTCTGGAAGATTTGGTAACTGCTATCCCCATAAAGAACACAATGTACATGTACTTTACGCCTGCCAAAAGGACAATGCCACGTAGACTAAGATCCAAAATCACTACCTTTTTTGGAGGACCTTACTGGGGGAGGTTATACCCTTAAAAAAAAAAAGGTTTGTAAATATTTCTTATGAATGCAGTATTATCTATTGGAATTCTAGCTATCATGCATTGATTTCGAAAAGCATTTTCCTTACCTAGGCAAGAGGACATGTGTCTAGCATGATCGGGTGGGTTTGAGGGGGAAAAAAAATTAGGTTGGAAAGCATTGTAGTGGGGTGGAGAGTGAGCACATGATTGCATCTAATTGGATCAATCCTACTCTAGCAATCATCTAGTTATTTGGATAGATTTTGGGAGTTGAAAGGCTTGATGTATCATCATCATCCGTCACAAGTTCTCACACACTAGTGTGTCTGCATTACTCATGAAGGCATTATTATTGAATGAACATATCCAGGTAGCATGATCAAAGGTTTTAGCCAAAACATTGACAAAGTTGCCTTCTGTACATCCGATAAATAAGTAGAGTTGAATAGTTTGACATGATGAGAAAGTATCATTCGAGTGCAGTCTTTGTATAGATTGAGAGTGTTTAATCATTGTGTCACAAAATTCAGTTCAATTCAGTGTAGTGAGAAACATGAATTGTATCAGTCTCCCTGAAGGAAACAGTACACATAACACTTTGCACATTAGACACACTGTTGAAAAGTTGCATCCATGTTAACGACTCTGAGATCTTGCATTTGCATTGCCAATTATGCATGGAACTGAAATTGGGCATACTGTCATACTCTGCCACGGAATTGGTGCATATGCCAAAATAGGAACACGGGATGGGTGTTTTGCAAGTACTAAAGAATCAAGAGGAAAATACAAATCTGAAAAGAACACTATCACCAAGTACCGCTGTTATTAGAGGAATACAGATGGTTAGAATCACCCACCTAAGGGTGTTGAAAAGGAAGACATCAACACAAAACCAAACTGCGAAACCAAAGATGTTGGGTCTGCCGTATGAGGACCATACTACCCAGTGGAAGTCGCCAATGTTAGCTGAATTTTTGACAGCAAAAATCAGGCTAATTTGGAGCAAAAAGCAATTACAGAGTATTTAACGAGCACCAAAACACTGTGGATTCGACGAAAGTTGAAGCAAAAATGTTGGACAGAAAATGGGTCCTAGCCCGCCCTTAAAGTGGTTAGACACGTGAATTAGTAGTGGATAATATATTTGTACAAACGGTTTAAGGAACCGTCAAAAATATTAGACATTGGTGAGATTTCGTAAGACCGTAGGAAAATGCTGATCCATGTACAAATAGGTCCAAGCCCACCTAAATGTGGCTAGCCAGAAGTTTTACGGCCTTTAAATTGGCTCAACAGTTAAAATGCTGGCAATGTCGAGCAAAATTTTGATGTACCCAAAAATATTTTACTAATATCAAAAATGTTTTTGTTTTTCAGGAACGGTCGGTTTCTTCTCAAGATTGCTCTATTTGTCACTTGTAACCCTATCAGAATTTGCAGAATTGAAAATTGGTTAGAGGCATTACCAAGAGAAAAATCGACAAAAATGACATCGAAAAATATAGACATAGTGGGTTTCAAAATGACGGCAAAGTGGCAATCAACAAAAATGGGCATAACGGAGTTTCAAAAATGTAGACACGAAGGGTTTCGAAAATGTGGTGAAATTACAATTTACGGTATCAAAACCGCAGTGCAAAGAAAAATCGGCAAGGCAAGTACCAGAGAGGCCAACCGGCCTAAGCAGTTTAACGGGAAAAAAAATTATGACCTTGTAAAAGTAAAGATTAAGGTAATTGGGTTAGAAAGGCTTTTTTTAAATGACCTCACCCAAGTGACATCACATTGGGTGATGTCACACGGCTTGCAAGTGGCTGATGTGATGGGCCCTACCATATTTCACACATGTCGAAAGAGGAGAAGTTTCTGAAAATTGACAAAATAGCAAAATGAAGGGTGGCCCTCCACCACCCTCTATAAAAAGGCCCAAGACATTAAGCAAAACAATGAATTTTAGAAGAGTGAAGTGCTGCTGAGGCTGAGAATTGCTGATTTGCTGCTATGGTGCTATCATCCTGAATTTGGTGCTTATGTGAGAGAGAGAAGAATCATAATGAAGAGTGAGGCTGTCTTGGTGAGAGGATGGTGCTACTATTTTGTTATGTGAGGCTGTCTTGGTGAGAGGATGGTGCTACAAATATTTAAAAAAACAAAAGAAAAACAAAAAGATCGCAAGTAGGTGAAAACCAATCCAGAAAACAATAAGCCCTTCAAGGGCCCAAAAAAAAATAAAGCAAGGCAGGGCGAAAAAGCAGATTTTCTATGCATACTGACTATTCAGCCCTTCACAAGGTCCAAACCTTAAGTGTTCTGACTGACATCAAATTTAAGCCTTTAACCTTGACTTTCTTTGGAACTCCATTGACCTGCCTCAACAAATAGTATTGCATTTGCAAGGGAAGGCCAAAACCTCCACCATGGACAAGCCAAAAATATGTGGACGTATTTTTGTTGTGTCGGGGCACATTTCACCTTAGTTTCAAAAATTCGTAATGCATCTGTATCCCAACCACCATGGACAAGCGGCAATTATGCAGACGTGTTTTGAATAGGTGACGTTTTTTGGAACAGGTTTTAGCGGGAACTACCATGTTGAATTTTTCGCCGGAACGACAATGCGGCAACACGTTCAAATATATCGATCTCCTAGCGGAAAGACCAAATATATATACCCTACTCAGAAGCATCGCATATCTGTGCTTTATGAGGAATCAGCTCCTGATCTATTGAAAGTTCTGCGCGCTAGTCATAACCATTCAATCGACTCACACTGTGTAAGACGTCGTATTAGACAGACGGGATAGATAGAAGGGATGGATATGTCGCGTAACAGGGTATCGATTCCCAGTGATACAGCCAGGTGAACTGATGTGCCCAATATTGGATGATATGCAGATAGTTAATGTACCAGAAATGGATCTCGAAACAGAGTGTCCTATAGGTCTGGACCCACTCATTCCGCCGCCCACACCTGACGAAGTCGATCTAATGCCAATGTTGAGGTCAGTAGGTTCCAAATTCTGTACCTCAATACATGCAATCGCAACTTCATTGTCGTGAAGATGGTTTTGTTCTCCTTAGCGTTTCAGCTCTAGATTATTATTGTGGCAAATACTGAATGTGTTCTGTTTCAGGTGCGGGCACATGCTACATCTGACTTGTTTCTTGTGTTGGTTCGAAGCAACTCCCAGCGTTTGCAATTGTCCTATATGTCGGGGTACATTTTCAGATCAGTTGATATCTGACTTGATAGAACGTGAAGCTGCATACGTCATACGGTTACTGAAATATTATCGATAAGTCTCTTTCTACTAGTAAGGAAATGACAGCAAGATACAGACCACTGCCTGATTTTTATTTTCTTGCTCGTAACATGGATCTTGATAATGGTGAAATGGGTTGGTCATGTAACTATAGCAAGTTCCCAAATTTCAGGTATTCCGCATGCAATGAAAACCTGTGAAACTGGTTATCACTTCTTTTTGGCTGAGAAAGCTGTGCAATTTTTTAGAAATACTAACTAGGTCTTTCATCAAATCGGAAGTGCAAGAGAGAAGTCCGCTCTGAATCATCATTCTAGCTACGCTGCAATACTAAGACATGTACACTTGGAATTAGCTGTTGGTCAAATTAAAATTATTCATAGAAAATGCTTATGGTTTTGTCTTTCAGATTTTCAAGGCGTTGTGAATACAACCAATTAACTTTGACATGAGCTTTCCTCATTACCAGAGCAAGGCACGAGGACTCGTACCATCAGGTGTGGCTACTGATGAAACATCAGGTGGGAGAAATCTTCTAAAAGATCAGATGGACGAGAATCAAGACCAGCTCACAAACACAGCTGTTCATTACCCGGATGAGTTTGGAGCTTGAAATATGACCTTCATTTTGACGTCAGAAGATCATCCTTGTAGCTGCGTTCGGTATTCATCTTTTATTAGTATTAATTATGAAACCTGAATTGTGCAGTCTTCTTGTGAAGGGAGTAGATTCCAGAAACGTTCATCAATACGCACTTACTTCATGTATTGTATGTAGAGATTGATCGCCATTATCAGCTCGTTTTATATCAGACACACGTGTGGTTTCCAAGTAAATATATTATGTGGATGGATCTTTTCCATTTGTGCTGTCAACGCCAAATTCTTATCATCTTAATGGCTACAGAATTTAATGATGCAGTTGCACTTCCTCTTGTTTTCTTTGAATAAAGTCACACGCTGGGATGAGTCTTATCGATGTCATGAGTGCTCAATGAAGCTTATTCTTGTAATGTGAATGGCTAAAGAAGTCATGAAGTGTAGTAAATTCCAGAAACGATCGTCAAAACGCACTTACTTCATGTATTGTATGTAGTGATTGATCACCATTATCAGCTCGTTTTATATCAGACACAACTATGCTTGTCACGTGTGGTTTCCAAGTTAATATATTATGTGGATTGATCTTTTCCATTTGTGCTGTCAACGCCAAATTCTTATCATCTTAATGGCTATAGAATTTAATGATGCAGTTGCACTTCCTCTTGCTTTCTTTGGCTAAACTCACACGCTGGGATGAGTCTTATCGATGTCATGAGTGCTCAATGAAGCTTATTCTTGTAATGTGAATTACTAAAGAAGTAAATGAAGTGGAGCTTATGTTGCTTTTTTTCATTGATCTCACTAAAGTTGTCTTGCTTAAGAATCATAATAGATGACGAGTAGATAAGCATGTTTGTTTGCATAAGAATTGGTTTGGCGGCCTTTTTCTGGTGACACCATACCTTTGTTGATCAATGCATGGGTTGATGATTTTATTACTCAAATTGTGAAGTACTATCCAAATTGACATGATAGCCAACATTCATGATTTTGTTGATTTTACTTATTTGAGCTCTCTAAAGGTTTGTTGTTTCATATACAAAACAATAAGATATTCAAAACATGCATATTGTATTGAATGTATCACCCTACACAAGGAACTTTTGATCAGTTCCTATATAGGAAAAATGTGGAATTTCCTCGTTTCACATGATTTTTCCTAGTTAAAATGTGTATTTGGACCCCTTCTAACTAGGAAAGCTTTTTCCTAGTTAAAAATGGTATGTGCTGAATTGCAACTAGGGAAAAACCTTATTTCCTAGATACATTTCTACCATTTCTAAATTAGAAATTTTTTTTCCTAGTTACAAAATGTATGTGTCTCAAGTTTTTATAGGAAATCATTTTATTTCCAATATACATTTTAAACTACAAAATAGTTTTTTTAGATGTTATAACCCCACTCATATTTCTAATTTTCGTTAACATTAATTGGTGATAGGCTAGTATTTTTTTTCACCATCTTTATAACATGGGCATCGACACTTAGTTTTCATTAGCCCCCTATAGGAATTAACATGTTCATTGAATGCATGTTCGCAATTTCTAGAACTAAACAGTCAAATCAAGGTGTCCAATGATTTGTAGCCCCTACCTTGATCCAAAAGGTTACAAATCCTTGGTCTTTTTAACTTTTTAACCAACAAAAAAAAGAACTGGTTGATATCTTTTCAAAAGGCACCATTGACTCCGTTAAGAGTAGAGGCTTAGTGAGGACACTCCCTTAGATATGACGTCAACAATGTGACATTTGGAGTGCCTCATGGACATCAGAGATCATTTTGAAGGTATTTTAAGGGCTAGATTTTGTCGAACATTAAGGTGAAAGGTAAAATCATTTTCATATGCATCAATTGCACCATCAAGTTCAAAAGAAGAACATCAAGAAATTACAAATAGAGTTTTTACTATTGGGCATTGTAGCAAGGTCTTAATGTTATACTAAAGCAACGCAAAAAATGGATAACAATCATCGTGCCTCATCTCCATGTGGCTAGGATGAGTCTTATCGATGTCATGAGTGCTCAATGAAGCTTATTCTTGTAATGTGAATGACTAAAGAAGTCAATGAAGTGGAGCTTATGTTGCTTTTCTTCATTAATCTCACTAAAGTTGTCTTGCTTAAGAATCATAATAGATGATGTGTTTTCATGCCTAGATAAGCATGTTTGTTTGCATAAGAATTGGTTTGGCAGCCATTTTTTGGTGACACCATACTTTTGTTGATCAATGCATGGGTTGGTAATTTTATTACTCAAATTGTGAAGTACTATCCAAATTGACATGATATCCAACATTCATGATTTTGTTGCTTTTACTTATTTGAGCTCTGGAAAGGTTTGTTGTTTCATATACAAAACAATAAGATATTCAAAACATGCATATTGTACTGAATGTAGCACCCTACACAAGGAACCTTTGATCAGTTCCTAATTAGGTAAAATGTGGAATTCCTGGTTTCACATGATTTTTCATAGTTTATTTCAAATGTGTATTTGTACCCCTTCTAACTAGGAAAGCTTTTTTCCTAGTTAAAAAATGTATGTGCATCAATTGCAACTAGGGAAAAACCTTATTTCCTAGATACATTTCTACCATTTCTAAATTAGAAATTTTTTTTCCTAGTTCTAAAATGTATGTGTCTCAAGTTTATAAAGGAAATCATTTTATTTTCAATATACATTTTAAATTACAAAATAGTTTTCTTAGATATTATAACCCCACTCATATTTCTTATCCTCATTAACATTAACTGGTGATAGGCTAGTATTTTTTTTCAGCATCTTTTTAACATGGGCATCGACACTTTGTTTTCATTAGCCCCCTATAGCAATTAACATGTTCATTGAATGCATGTTCACAATTTCTAGAACTAAAGAATCAAATAAAGGTGTCCAATGATTTGTAGCCCCTGCCTTGATCCAAAGGGTTACAAATCCTTGGTCCTTTTATTTTTTAAACAAAAAAAAAAAAAGAACTGGTTGATTTCTTTTCAAAAGGCACCATTGACTCCGTTAAGAGTAGAGGGTTAATGAGGACACTCCCTTAGATATCACGTCAACAATGTGACATTTGGAGTGCGTCATGGACATCAGATATCATTTTGAAGATATTTTAAGGGCTAGATTTTGTCGAACATTAAGGTGAAAGGTAAATTCATTTTCATATGCATCAATTTCATCCATTTTGTCGAACACCAAGAAATCACAAATATAGTTTTTACTATTGAGCATTGTAGCAAGGTTTTGATGTTATAGTAAAGCAACTCAAAAAATGGATAACAATCATGGTGCCTCATCTCCATGTGGCCTCATTAAAAATTACATAATGACTTTGCATATTCTTTAGCAAGAAGTATTCGTTTAATACACAAGGAGCTTATGACCACTTCATATATGACTAGAGATTACCAATTGACTGATCAACTTAAAGTAAGCTTGTGTTTACGACATTTAAGTAGATTTGATTGTATGTCTACACACAAGATAGCTTGATTTTGGTCCCTATGACTTGACATAGAATGTTTAAGCTCGTCGATCTCAATTTTAGGACATTAAGATTGCTCGAATTCGATGTCAATCAACCAAGATATACTTTGGCATGGATTATACGAGGTTGTTCATAAAGTGATGAAAGCTGAGGAATGTCAAATTTATGAGCTTCAAATAGCTTAAATTTCATGCCTATCACTCAAAATATCTCAAATATGCTGCCTAACACGTGATTTGGTCTTTATAATTTAACATAATTCATGAAGCAATCAAACTTTACCAATCTCAATATTAAGACACTTGGATTGTTCAAGTTCAATTCGTTATTGATGGAATTGGTCCATATTTGTTGAGAGTTCAAATTGATGTCTATATGTCGAGATAACTTGATTTTGATGCCCACAAGCAAAAAAGCTATTTTTTGGTCCTCATCTCTAAAAAGGGCTCATTGAGCAATGAAAATTGACCAATATCATGTTTAGTACATTTAGATTGTTCGAGTTTCAACCTCTTATCGATAGAACCGATCCCTACTCCTCGAGATGTCCCAAATTTGATGCCACTTGAGATCCCTCAATTTTGGCCTTTATCACTCGAGATGGTTTGTTGAGTAATGAGATCAAGGGAATCGTGAGTTTAAGACAATTAGTTAGCTCAAATTTCATACTTATAACTAACATAGCTCAAATTTAATGCACAACATGTGATTTTGGTCCTTATCAATCAACATGGCTCATTGAGTGATCAAATTCAACCAATATCAAGTCTATCACATTTACATTGCTTGAGTATAGTCTCTTATTGATGGAATTGACCCCTTCCTATGAAATAGCTCAAATTTTATATGTATTACTTGAGGTAGCTCGATGTTAGATACTATCACTCAAAATCGCTCATTGAGTGATAATTTAGAGGAATCTTGAGTCTAGGGCATTCAAATGATTCAAGTTGATGTTTATCACTTATGATAGCTCGTGTTAAATGCAGATGTTGCAATTTTGGTCCTTATCACTTGACATGGCCCATCAAGTAAGCGAACTTGATCAAGAATTTAGATCATTGAGATTTGATCCAGTTAGCCAAATTTTTTTTGCCAAACATCAGGCTAATATGTGTATTCTTTTTCACAAAACCTGTAGAAATCCGTATATATAATCGATGAAATTACATAGAAAAAATATCGATAAGCACGGGGTCCTAGCCCACCTTGGAAGTGCCTAGAGAGAACTTTCATGGCCATAAGATAGGCCTTTATAAAGATAGCAGGTACCACTGAAAAATTTGACAAATATCAATTTTTGTAGACCGAGCAAGAAAATGCCAGTTTATCTAGAAATAGGTCTCAGCTTGCCTAAATGTGGTCCGGGATTGCTCTAGTCTGACACATAGAAAAAATCAGCAACTTGGAAATGTCTGAAATCATCATAGTAAGGTCATAGAATAGCCAACTTTGATGGCTGTTTATATGTTCAAATGAGAGAAGATTACATGCCAAGAACTAGATACTACGTATTGACAGCCTTGAGAGTTGGATTGCTGGTAATAAAGACGATTAGCATTGGAGAATGGCAAAGAGAGTTACTCAATACATTAAAAGTACAATAAAAGTTACTCAGTACATTTAAAGTACATTAAAAGTTTCAACCTCTTCGCATTTTAGCATAGCCAATTTTGACAGTTGGGTCCTTTGGGCTTTTGTCGCATTTGTCACGATTTGTGTAGTTTTCACATTTTTTCCAGAGCGTGAAAACAGAACCAGAGTATGAATGGACGATGCAGATAAGCAAAATGGACAAAGACAACTAACTAGAAGTAATTAGAGTTAGGATGTTCTTTTAATTTACAAGAGATTAGATCAGTTGTCTCTCCATTCTCTATATAAAGGATTAACCAGAGACAAACTAATAGTAGTTAGTATAGGATACTAGCTGTTTGCAAGAGAGAGGAGCTCTCTTGCGGTGATGCGCTGTTTGAGATCCAAATAGCGCACAAGTTTTGTTATAAATCTGTAATTCAGATGATATAAATGCAAGAGTGCATTAGACATAGTAATTTGTGATTGTTTTATGTCTGATTGATTCATTTTCTCTTCCGCCCATTATTTCCATGTAGTAAATCTATAATTGTAGTCTGCCATATGTAGCAGTAGTAGAAACTAGATAATTCTTGTTTCTACATTTGAGCTTCCACGAATGTTCTTTCATGCATTAGCGCTTTCACACAGTCATTTTAAGAGAGCCCTACACACCAGTAGAAAGCTCATTTTATACACGGTCATCACTCCCACTGTAGTTGTTCATCACACAGCCATAGCTCCCACTGGAGCTCATCACACACAGTCTTAGTTCCCACTGGAGCACATTCGTGCTCCCAAATAGCAATTGTTATCAAGCAACACTCGAAGAAGAATGACCAAGATTGGTCTCTGACACATTCAAGTCATAGCAGGAGCATCAGTAGTCCTCTTCGTCATCTATCATGAACAAACCAAGAGGATCACCAGGGCTAAACTAAGCCATGATTTTCTCTCTTTGTATTACTGATCACATCAGTGAAACATCAGCATTAGAGGCATTCATCTTTCTCTTCATGACTTGCTACTTCGCTTATTCTCTCATGTGAGTCTCTTTTTCCTCTTTACATGGGTACGAGCAGTTCATCCACATTTCATTCTGGCTTACATCAGACAGGTTGATAGTCTAGTCATCAAAGACTCTCAACACAGGCAGGCAGGGAACTCCTTTTAGCGTGGATATCAAGCAGTGGAACATATGCGGAGTCAGACAGTCTCTCTACTACACTTTGCTGGACACTGCAATTCCCTGGATCGAAGCCTATGGTTCGCTCATGAGCAGCCTCTCTTCACACAGATAAACAATCTGTTGGGCTTGGTTACCAAAACATTCATGCTAGTTAAGCTACATAGCACCCAAAAGCTCAGCAAAGAAAACAAGAGAGGCTTAATGAAAAAAAGGCCATAGGATAGCCGGCTTCGATGGCTGTTTATATGTTCAAATGAGAGAAGATTACATGCCAAGAACTAGATACTACTTATTGACAGCCTTGAGAGTTGGATTGCTGATGTCAACAAACACAAGAAACACAAGTGTGTTTTGTTTGACACCAACAAACCCTCCCTCAAACAAAACATTTCTTTTCTGAATTCTACTATCACCTACATGTCGACTCCACATCTTCACACACCATTTGTGTGTGGTCTACGCAACTATACATGGACTGTGATTAAAACGTCTTTTACCTACATGTAGACTCTACATCTTCGCACAACATTGTGTGTGGTCTATGTAGCTATACATGGACTGTGAATATCATTGATTTTAGCATCTAACAAGAAGTTACAGAGAAATTCATTTCACGTTTAGAGCCTGAATGCTCTAATTAACAACAGATGCAGATTTCTTTGCACTCCTCCACATCCATCAAGTGTATCTTGATAAGGTTCCTCATCTCCATAATCAAACATGTGTAAGATCTTTGGTTAATGACCATTGAATCTAGAGGTAAATTGATTTGAAGTAGTTTGTGATGTAGCTTCAAGATGATCTTCTTTGGTTCTCTCTTGACCGCTGGCTTCATTCCTCTATAGTGATGCTTTGATCCAACGGGCATCTTCCCTCCACACTTATGCTACTACAGTATCATGATTTTTTGTATTCAAAGATGAAAAGAGCTATGATAGAACTCATTGCATCAGCTGCAGTGTAGAAGAGAACGTGGACCTCAGAGAGAGAGGAGCTGAGCAAGCGCAGGTTCGAGAGAGCGCTGGCTGGACGGATTGCTGGTTGAGCAGATGCGCTGGCTGGAGAGAGCGCTGCCAACGGTAGATGCGTTGAGAGAGAGAAGAGAGAGAGCTGCTCCACTGCTTGGACTACTGCGACCATTTCTTTTTCATGAGTTGGCCATCGTCGCTCTACATCACTCAATTTCTTTGAAAAATATGCAACAGGTTTTCCATCTTGCATCAGCACGGCCCCAATAGCAAAGTTCGACGCATCTGTATGTATTTCAAAAGGTTTGCTAAAGTCCGGTAAGGCAAGGATGGGTTCTTGAGTGATCCGTCGTTTTAGTTCTTGGAACGCTGCTTCACATTCCGGTGTCCATGTCATCTTCAGATGAGTCTTGGTCTGCTCCAACAGTGGTGCCACAATTTTGCTAAATGCCTCAATGAATCTCCTGTAAAAGTTACATAAGCCCACAAAGGATTTGATGCCATGAACAGTTTTAGGTGCTAGCCAATCCAAGATAGCCTTGATCTTCTTAGGATCATTCGAATCCGTCCGTGGCCTATAACATGTCCAAGGAAGTCAACTTCCTCCACCACAAACTCACATTTCTCTCTTTTCGCGAACAAGCAGTTCCTCCTCGGTCGTTGGAGAACTGTCCTTAAATTTTGAATGTGATCTTTAAGGTTCCGGCTAAATACTAATATGTCATCAATGTACACAATGACGAATTCATCCAGGCATCTTGAAATATATTGTTCATCAACGTGCAAAAAGTGGCTGGTGCGTTTGTTAGACCGAATGGCATCACCAGGAACTCGTGACTTCCGTACCACGTTCGAAACGCCATTTTGTGCTCATCACCTTTAGCTATTCGAATTTGATGATATCCAGATCTGAGATCTATTTGGCTAAAGTATTTGGCATGTTTGAGTTGGTCGAATAGGTCATCAATTCTAGGCATGGGGTACTTGTTCTTGATGGTACTCTTGTTAAGCATGCGATAATCCACACACATTCGAAGAGTTTTGTCTGCCTTTTCCACGAACAACACTAGGGCTCCAAAAGGTGAAGCGCTAGGTCTAATAAAACCTTTGTCCATCAATTCACCAAGTTGTCATTTCAGTTCCGCCAACTCTTCTTGTGACATTCTGTAGGGTGCTCGTGAAGTTGGCTCTGTTCCTGGTACCAACTCAATTTTATGGTCCACTGGTCTTCGAGGAGGTAGCTTAGCTGGGAGTTCCTCCGGGAACACATCGCTAAATTCTTCTAACAGATCTGCCACTTCTTTTGGCAAGTTTTCTTGTCGCACGCTTTTCCCTTCTGGGACTTCTCGACAGATGCAAAGAAAGCACTTTGACCTTTTCCCTTTCGCCATTCTTTTCATCACTAATGCTGCAACCAGATTTTGTTCAATATCGGTATCCTTAGCATTTCTTCCGGGCAGGGCTTTTGTCACACAGATTTGTCCCTTATAATCCAAGAGGACCAAGTTTGAGCTCCTACCCAAAACTGCGATACAGTGTTCATTTAACCAAGGGAGGCCCAAAATCACATCAAAGGCATCCATCTCTAAAATCACAAAGCTAAGTTTAGCCTTCCATCTTCCAATCTGCGCCGGGATGTTCAATGTCGCTTTGTCTGCATCTAGTGCTCCCTTCGCTGTTTCTACCTTGAGAGTAGATGTAACATTCCTGGTCGGCAAGCTGAATTGTTCCACTACGCTCCTTGAGATATAGTTATGTGAAGCTCCGGAGTCGATCATGAAATCTGACTTCCTCCTCGCGATCTTTCCTGATAAGAATAGCAATCTTGAACCAATCTTGGGGGTTGCCCCATGGAAGTTCCTTTCCATACTTGTGCGTCGTCCACTCATAAATGTAAGCTCCTCTCGCAACTCCCAACTAGATCAGATCACCTGGATCAAAAGAAGTAGTCAGGGATAATTCAGGTCTAGGCAAGCACACCACAAACGAACATACCAACCAAAGCTAAACAGAGGATCCCTCTCAAGTCACATTCCCCTTGAGACCGGACGTAGGATCTTTGCCTAGCCGCGCCCACACAAATCTATCACAGAATTAGTCCACGGGGAAACATCCATCCAACCATCTGTGCTTTCACCATTAAGCAGCACATTGCCTCAGTCACGCCCCACCACTTTTTGGTCGATAGCCCTTATAGCTAAACGATCGGCAGCTATCCCGCACCGGCAGCTAACCACCCGTGCTTTACACTCGAATTCGAGCAGCATCTCTGTATCAATGGTTAACCCGTACAGTTCGAATATGTCGCCCCACACCCCACAAGGTACAGACCGTGCTTTCACCTACCTAGGCAGCACTTTGCCTCATCCGTCCTACATGCAGACAGCGCCAGGCCCAAACCGTGAGAACTGACCGTGCTTACAACTCGAGGGCAGCACTTTGACTCATCAAGTCCTTTTTAAAATTTCAGCTGACTCTAGAATTCTAAAAAAGAGAGTGTGTGCCAAGTCATCTCCTAGGTATTGTGGTCCTTGTACCATTATTAGAAGAATACAATGAGCTAGAACTTCCAAACAATACTAAAGACCAACTAGTATTTCATGTTAGCCAATACAGAGGCCCATAAATTCTCATCAATGTCCACATGAACCAGAAAGCATTCTTAATTATAGGGAGATGAAATATTACACTCCATATAAAAAATATTCGGTTAAGTGGAAGGATCTACCTGTTGAGAATTTCACTTTAGAGAGAGGTAGTGCTCCTTGCAAACTATTTTCAGATTTGGTCGTAGAGGACCAAGCCTGGATCTCAAGGAGGAGGGAGTATTATGAGACCATAACTTGGGCTGATCCAAGGGATCCATTAGGTGTAACAAATCACTATAGAGCAAAGGGTAGTGTGAGAGATTTGCATGCATGCATACTTGGCAATATGTATGAGGGCCAGTTTTGTCCCACAAGTCATATGCTTGACAATATCAAGGTCAAACAGTTGAATAGCAATTAAATGGGACTCTCCACACAATAGTAAATATATGCATGTAGCATGGACAATAGGTGATAGTTAGGATTCCCATACAAACTCACACTAGTCTAGGAGGGACACTTTCTAAAAGAGAATGCATTGGGTGTTCAAGACTAGCTTTGTCTTCCAGTGGTTTCTCTCAACTAACAAAACACATTGTAATAGTTGATGTAGAATTGTTGGATGGTGCCTTGCCCAAAGAGATGAGCATATAATATTCAATATTTTTAAATAATTTTAGGGTGGAAATCACATTAGTCAGTTGATTATATGACACCAACTTATTGTTTTTAGATTATTCATGACATAGGTCTTATAGAATGAATTGAATGCATTAAGAGTAATTGATAGAGGATGTTGAGCTTAGTACACAAACATCCAAATCACTTATGGAAAACATAGAAATCACTACAAATTTTGGTGATTCCCATGACAGTGGAGAAGTGGCTCGTTTGGATGGTAAGAGAGGTAGAAAGAAGTCAAAACTAGTTGATGAGATAGGTAATGTGCCTTTCACATTCCATTTGGATATTATGTTTTTAAATACTCCCAATGGTCTCCTTGTGTTGAAAATGCCACAGTGAGCCATTCAAACTAAAACAAAGGTTGTTTGTGAAATGTGTATTCAAATATTATGGGTACTTAATGGAAAGGGTGATTTTATATCGCCAATGGCAACACCCTTGCCAAAGATAATGTAAAAGCCCTTTGACAAATGTAGGTTCTTTTTTCATTGGTTCGTCCATGTTGTGTGTTTCTATGAAATGCTGCCCTGTGCACAAGAATCAATGCAGAAGAAAGTATGCTACACTAGTCTGTCCAATTCAGATTTGATCATTCAAGGATATTACCACTGAAAGCCAGGCCATAGCACGCAACCACACAGGTTTGAATGATAGTGTTCTACTGTCGAGTGAAGGGTTTGCTCGAAAACCCCAGCTTGGACGTATCACATAAAGACACATAGTCTAATAGTTCGTACATTAGCTTACGGACCATAGGTCCTTTAACTACTGCTGACGTGGCTTATTGTTTAACATTCTCACTTGATCATGAATTGTCCGGATCAGATCTTGATCACAATGAGATATTTAACACACATTAACATGGCACACAGTCTAGTTTAGCATATGCATTGTTGGAAATTTGTGAACTTCGGAAACTTTCGGCATTCATGCGAAGCTTTCGGGAATTTCGGCATTCCTCTCTCTTCGGCTTTTTCAGTATTTAGCGAAGCCTTCAAAATTTATGAAGCCTTCACAATTTACGAAGCCTTCAGGATTTTGCAAAGACTTTGGCATTTCTATCATTGCAGCACTTTCTCTTAGTTCGGGTTTTTCGCTTCGACCTTCGCTTTTTAGCAGAGCGAATTTTGACAGTTGGGTCCTTTGGGATTTTGTTGCATTTGTCACAGTTTTTGGAGTTTTCGCATTTTTGCCAGAACGTGAAAACAAAACCAGAGCATGAATGGATGATGCAGAAAAGCAAAATGGACAAAGACAACTAAGTAGAAGTAATTAGATTTAGGATGTTCTTTTAATCTACATGAGCTTAGATCAGTTTCTTTGAAATTCTCTATATATAGGATTAACAAGAGACAGACTAATAGTAGTTAGTATAGGATACTAGCTGTTTGCAAGAGAGAGGAGCTCTCTTGTCGTGATGCGCTGTTTGAGATCCAAACAGTGCACAAGTTTTGTTGTAAATCTGTAATTCAGATGATAGAAATGCAAGAGTGCATTAGATGCAGTAATCTGTAAGTTTTATGTCTGATTGATTCATTTTCTCTTCCGCGCATTATTTCCATGCAGTAAATCTATAATTGTAGTCTACCATATGTTGCAGTAGTAGAAACTAGATAATTCTTCTTTCTACATTTGAGCTTCCGCAAATTTTCTTTCAGTGGTATCAGAGCAGGTTCTTGGAGTGGAACTCCAAGACAGGCCAGAATGGCTTCCAACATTTCACAAAAAATCAGTGTGATTCTTGATGGATCAAAGTACGGTCACTGGAAAAGAAGAACCATGATTCTCCTAAAAGGAGAAGGTCTATGGGGCATCGTGGATGGCACTGAAGCAATGCCAGAAGAGAATGAAGTCAGAAGTAACAAATGAAAAAGGAAGGATGATAAAGTTGTTGCTCTTATCACTCTGTCATTGGCAAAAGAAATCCTGATGAATGTTGATGATCTTGATCACAGTCAACAGATTTGGCAGAGCTTGTAGGAAAAGTATGAAGCAAAGACCAAGGCAGAGGTCTTGCATCTGACAAATCAACTATTCAACTTAAATTGGGATGGTGCCGATCTTGAATCACATGTGAACAAGATGAAAGCCATCTTTGCACAACTATCAGCAGCAGGAGAGGAGCACAAAATTCCACTTGCACAGCAGTTTATATTCTTGATCAGATCACTTCCACAGGCCTACCAGTCATTAAGAACAATCTTAATGTGATCTTCTGATACTACCTTTGATGACGCAACAAAGGTTATCACAGAGGAAAAGCTGATACGACAACAGGCTGAGCAATCCATGGAAAGGAACAAAGCATGGGAATTGATAACGTTACCTCTTGGAAGAAAAGCTATAAGCAACAAATGGGTGTTCAAGAGGAAAACAAATGCAGCAGATGTAGTGGTCCGCTACAAAGTCAGATTAGTAGCAAGAGATCTCTCACAAAAGGAAGGAATCGATTATTTCAAAACCTTCTCTCCCACAGTGAAAATGGCTAGCATAAGAACACTCTTAGCATATGCTACGAGGTACAATCTAGAAATTCACTAGATTGTTGTGAAAGCAACGTTCCTATATGGGAACATTGATGAAGAAATATATATGACACAACCAGAAGGTCTTGTGGATGATGACCATCTAGAATTTGTATGCAGATTGACAAAATGCATTTATGGATTGACACAAGCCGCAAGAGCATGGCATAGTAGAATTGTTCTTTTATCTTAAGTCAATCAAAATGCATGCCTTGTTATCTGACTATAATATATATACAATCAGAGATGGTGACAGTTTTGTATTCATGACACTATTTGTTGATGATTCTGTAATGATAGGG
The DNA here is from genome assembly GCA_029204225.1 of Diphasiastrum complanatum. NCBI lineage: Eukaryota > Viridiplantae > Streptophyta > Lycopodiopsida > Lycopodiales > Lycopodiaceae > Diphasiastrum > Diphasiastrum complanatum. The sequence goes on along the minus strand of CM055099.1, from coordinate 46,293,208 downwards.
AATTGCCCGAAATTAATCCAGAGAACAAAAACTCAAATATCTGATGAGTCTGAGATTTCAGATCTTGGAGAAGCATAGATATGTGTGGGACTGCAGATAGACAAGGACGGGAGCAGAGGGACTCTCCACCTAACACAAGAGAAATATGTGCTGAAGATTTTGAAAGATTACAAGATGACAGAGTGCAAAGAGAAATGCACTCCTATGGAAGCAGGAGCAAGATTGACCAAGGATGACTGCCCAAAAGATGATGCAGAGAAGGGTAGAATGGCGACAGTGCCATACCGAAACCTTATTGGCAGTCTCATGTACCTGGCAGTTTTCACAGACCTGACATTGATGTGGCGGTTTACTCACTTAGCCAATTTGCTGGTAATCCAGACGAGAAGCATTGGAGAATGGCCAAGAGAGTCACTCAGTACCTTAAAAGTACAACAAGGTATGGGATAACCTTCAGCAGTAATTCTGATTTTGAATTACATGCATACAGTGATGTCACTTCGACTAGCAGCAGAGATGACATCAGAGATGTTTTGTAAGTTTGCGGATTAGTAATAAACTGGGTATGCAAGAAGTAGACCTTGGTTGCTCAGTGCTCGTGTGAAGCAGAATATGTCGCAGCATCTAAAAATGCAAAGAAATAGTGTGGCTTCGAATGTTGTTGAACAAGTTGAGTGATCCACAAGTTCAGCCCACTATAATGTATATGGATAGCCAAAGTGCAATCCATCTCATCAAGGATCCTGTTTTTCACTCCAAAACCAAGCACATTCCACTGAAGTACCACCACATCAAAGATTTGATTCAAAAAAAGGAGTTGATGATTCAATATGTTAAATCATCCGACATGAGGGCAGATGTACTTACAAAACCTCTAAACAAGATCTGGTTTGAAAATTACAGAATGTCAATGGGAATCAGATGAAGGTTTCCTCAGTTCAAGAGGGAGTTGTTGGAAATTTGTGAACTTCGAAAACCATCGGCATTTATCCGAAGCCTTCGGGAATTTCAGCATTCCTTTCTCTTTGGCCTTTTCAGGATTTAGCGAAGCCTTCAAAATTTACAAAACCTTCGGGATTTTGCAAAGCCTTTGACATTTCTCTTAATGCGGCACTTTCTCTTACTTCGGGTTTTTCACTTCGGCCTTCGCTTTTTAGCATAGCCAATTTTGACAGTTGGGTCCTTTGGGCTTTTGTCGCATTTGTCATAGTTTGTGTAGTTTTCGCATTTTTACCAAAGCGTGAAAACAGAACCAGAGCATGAATGGATGATGCAGATAAGCAAAATGGACAAAGACAACTAACTAGAAGTAATTAGAGTTAGGATGTTCTTTTAATTTACAAGAGATTAGATCAGTTGTCTCTCCATTCTCTATATAAAAGTATAACGAGAGACAAACTAATAGAATGAGTTGAGTGATCCACAAGTTTAGCCCACTATAATGTATATGGATAGCCAAAGTGCAATCCATCTCACCGAGGATCCTGTTTTTCACTCCAAAACCAAGCACATTCCACTAAAGTACCACCACATCAGAGATTTGATTCAGAAAAAAGGAGTTGATGATTCAATATGTTAAATCATCCGACATGAGGGCAGATGTACTCACAAAACCCTTGAACAAGATCCGGTCTGAAAATTACAAAATGTCAATGGGAATCAGATGAAGGTTTCCTCAGTTCAAGAGGGAGTTGTTGGAAATTTGTGAACTTCGGAAACCTTTGGCATTTATCCGAAGCCTTCGGGAATTTCAGCATTCCTCTCTCTTCGGCCTTTTCAGGATTTAGCGAAGCCTTCAAAATTTATGAAGCCTTCACAATTTACGAAACCTATTGACTATGCTCAGCATAGAAACCTTTCTTCCTCGCTCCCAAGTCTTATGCTGAGCATATCACCTCTTCAATGTTTAAGTGGCTATGTTATGCTAAGCATAAGATATTCTCTTAATTTCTCCCAAGTTCTATGTTAAGCATAAGATATTCTCTTAATTTCTTCCGAGTTCTATGTTAAGCATAAGATATTCTCTTAATTTCTCCCGAGTTCTATGTTGAGCATAGCGTGCTATCTCACTTCACGAGGATATGTTATGTTGAGCTTACTCTTGATATGTTATGTCATGTGCTTACTCTTGATCCTTAGCAGCACTTGAACTTGTTAGCATGTGGAAGACGTTCTTATAGAGTAAGCCAGCCGCCTTCGCGTGTTTTAGTTTATGTGATCTTTATTTTCAGCTGTAAATGTGAGATGCTATTGTAGGCTTTGGACTTGATTTTGTGGGTCTGAGATGGAAATGTTAAGTGAAGAGGAGATGCTTAGATTGTTTATGGATGAAAGGACTCATGTTCATTACCCTTTGAGACCTCCTCCACAAATCTCATTATCCTAAACTCCCTTTTTCTAAAACCGTACAACATGTTCATATCATACAACGGTCAAGTGGCTTAATCTTTTTATTATGTTTTTGTTGTGATGTGCAAAGTGTGGGTGCCTATGTGCTTTGTCTATGTCTCACGTGATATAAATGGCTATAAGTAAAGTGTTGCCTATGTGACCTTTCTAACAGAAAGAATGTCAAAATTGAGCTCCTACTTTAATCTGTACTTTGTGACTTGTTGTGTGGTTGGCAACTGCATAAGCAATGGATTATACATGTCTCTAATCTCTAGAACATAGAGAGCAGTGTGGGTAGTGGAGGGAAATGCAAAAAAAACGTAACAAAATGCATAAGCAATTCTCCTACTTTTGCTAGAAAACCAAATAAAATATATAAGCAATTCTGTTAATTCTGTTAGGGAGATATCATACAATAGACTATATAGGAAAAACAACCTCTTAAAAGGAAAATAGATAACTTGAAATGAATGAAAATATCAGCCACCTCTATGTATGTGTGTATTTTTGGGGACTCATGATGGTCTTTCTTCCTCGATAATATGTGCATACCATTAGATATGTGCACATCTTTCCATGCCTTGTGCTGCTGCCTTTTGCTCAGCAGCGCATTTGGGATTGCTTGCCTTTTGGTGTATTCTTGCATTTGCTTCTAGTCCCAGAGCAATAATGTTCCATCTGTGTTTCCTCCTCTTGCAAATTTCGTTTACTTTTTTCATTTTGGTTTAGGGTTTGGGGTTATAGGAACAACTCCAAATGCTCTTTGACTTTGAATACGGCTCTCTTAGTCTACATCAACAACAAATCTTCTCAGCACTCCATTCTCTCATTCTTTCGATCCTATAGAGATTCTCCCTACAACGATCCCTCTTCTTTCAAAAACGATGATCCACAAACACATTCTTTGCAACAACCACACAAACTCTCTTTTTCAGCCAGGATCCAGTGACGTAAATGATAAAAATCGGCCCTCAACAACGTTTGAAGGTTCCAACTGGTAATCGAGCACTCTCTCTCAGGTGAACAACACAAATGCATAAGAACTGAGACACTCCGTCAACCTACTTCATTATGCCATTCTTTGGGGAATATGGATCCATTGTTTCCTCCATGACAAATGCAAGAGCTCTGGACTTAGCCTTTTGTACACACGAATGCTTTATTGAGGAGCTTGCTGGCATCTAGCATGAAATGATGACATATGGTAGATTGCCTCACAAATGTTTTGAGCTGTCTGAATGATTATGACGAATGTTGAATTCCTAAATGATTACGACGACAGCTGAATACTCGGCAAGAGAAACTATCATAGCTGAGACAACCGAAATCGACTGTGACCTTCTGCTAAACTCAAATCTATAAGCTCTTATGCTTTGCTACACCTCCCAACAAACTATGTAATGCATGCACGATGATCACCCCTTCCACTGGCTGCCCATAAGCACTTACCTCTGTGATCTCCTTGGAAATGGTAGGGTGATTCGAGGTAGCATGAGAGAGAGAGAGAGAGAGAGAGAGAGAGAGAGAGAGAGAGAGAGAGAGAGAGTTGTTTGTGTATGTGTGCCATTACAAAATGGTGAGGGTCATGCCATTTGGTCAATGACGATCAATCCAAGCTTGAATACTTTCGGTGTTCATGTTTCACTCTGCCATTGCATTAGTTTGCTACGTAACTTCATTTATGTTTTCTGCTTCTCGGTGATTTGAATATGGTCATCTTTGTTGTCATTGCTGTCTCAAGAAAATGGTAAGGATTTTCAAATCCGTTAAAGAATTAGCTTCTTTTGAGAAAAACAGCTTGTCTGTGTTTCACGCTCGAGTCTGCGAGGAGGACTTGTATGTCACACATACAGTGAAAAGCGTCATTTGATATATTACGAACACAGTCTCACAAATACAAGGAAAATTGTCATATGATATATTACGAACATATTATTGCTACGTATTTTGTGATAGTGTATCTCTTTAGTAGGAAGAACTGCTTCCATGGTATTTTGCTGCCTAGTCTGTGATAGAGTGCCTATTTATTACAAAGAAATGCTTCCGTGGATGGTCTCACGGTAATATTCATGTCGTCTCTTCTGTGATAGCATGTTTCTGTATTTTGGAAGGCCTGCTTCCATGGATGGTTTCTTGGTAATATTGTTGCTACTTGTTTGGTGATAGCGTGTCTCCTTACTGCTTCCATGGATAGCCTCATAATCCATTTCATGTGCTTGTCATTTAAATTCACAAACCATGTCTTGTACAACAATCCACATCATGGATAGAATTCAAAATGGCAAAATCCACAATTACAACAGCTCGAAAAAACATTGCAACTTCTCATAAACACTATTGTGGATCTAGTCATTAGATTTTATTCTCAATGAAGTCCGAGCATCTTGCTCATATATCAGATCGCTAGCTACAAAGCTTCAAAGCTTCAATGATGTCAGATTTCCATCGAAAGATAGAGCATTCTTCTCTCTCAGTGAATGGTTGACTCAAATGTGTGCATTCATAAGTGTCAAATAGAGAATGGTTGACTCAAATGTGTGCATTCATAAGTGCGATGGATTCTCAGCAAGTGGTACCTTGATTGGCCTCCTGTTTTAAGCGATGGATGGCAATATGGAAAAGTTTCGATCCTTTCGGAAGCTTTAGATAGCTGAATGAGTGTCTTTATGGAACACAACTACTCTATATTGGAGCAGTGGCCTCTGGGATGGACACACCTATATTGGCATTCCTGAGATGACATCCAACTTTATCTACAACTTCGCCTTCGTGAATGATTATGGACATCCTTACTTCACATGGACTGAAAATCATGTTCTGTCGCATTCATTAAACTCTTGAGTATGAAGGCATCATTCGCGCTCGCATTTGGGACAGTTCTAATGCCAAATGGTACATAATCTTTACACAACCCAAGAATCAATAATCCATGCGATGTAGATCATGTTTGTGGACAGAACGGCTAGCATTTTGTACGTTGGTTGAATGTTCAATCCCAGAGTTGTCGTTTTCAATGTTCACACCAAACCCAATTTTGTTAGCAAGTTCCATGCGATGTAGATCATCTTTGTGGACAGAACGGCTAGCATTTTGTACGTCGATTGAATGTTCAATCCCAGAGTTGTCGTGTTCAATGTTCACACCAAACTCAATTTTGTTATCGAGTTTTATAAACCAATACTCCCTCCATGTACGCTAGCGTTCAAGAATCGGGACTTATCCTACAAACACAAGCATGCAAATATGTTAAAAACACATACAGTTCCAGATCTACCATGAATACCATGTAGTTTCTCGCGTTGTGGGAGTGCTGGACTACAGAATGGACAACATTCTTTAGCAGTGCAACTATACAGGGCAGGAGGGCGATGGATGGTAGAGGGATGCTAGGAGCGTCTATGGAGGGAGGGTAATTTAAATTTTGAATTTGGAGTGGGTTGTGGGCCATTTAGATGCATGCATGGGGAGGAGGGCCATGCATCCTGTGCCCCATACATGCATCCTCCTCCCCATCATTTCTAGTTAAAAAATGTGAAAGTGTACATAAGTTTAAATATATATATAGACTAGTAAAGAGTGCCCATCATTGACGAGCAATGGAGGCCGATCTAGGTGGCGGCCGATGATTTGGATGATGGCCAATCTTGCACATCTCGCATCTCGAATATCAAACATTTGAGTCTTTGGAAAAATTTGAGCCTTCAAAAAAATTCGAGCCTTCGGAAAAATTCGAGTCTTTGAAAAATAAAATTGAGTCTTTCAAAAAAATTGATTCTTCGAAAAAATTTGAGTCTTTTGAAAAATTCGACTTGACAAAACAAAGGAAAAAATTCGAGTCTTTGGAAAAATTTGATCCTTTGGAGTTAAAGATAGGGAGTTTGGGCTTGTAGTTAAACATTCATGAAATGGTGGGCCAAGATAGAGACTTGAAGGATTGAAAAAAGAAAAAGTAGTTTTAGGTATTTTATGTTTGTCGAAGCATATTGTTTCAGAAAAATGTGCTACAATATGCTCTAATTCAGTAGATGATAGAGCTATCGAAGTTTGCTTGTGACTATTCCATGAAATAGGACCATTGTTGAGGAGTAGATCTAGATGTGGATTCAAGAGTGTCTACATCTGCTCAACTTGCATCTAAATAACCGCTAAGCATATATAGTTTTTCGTTCTCAACTGCTCCATAACAAATGCATAGGTCCATGGTAGCTCGAATATATCTCATAAGTCTCATGAGAGTCTTTCAATGTGTAATTTCAGAATTAGCCATAAACTGACTTAAGGAACTGACTACAAAAGCTATGTCTGGTCTAGTATATTGCGTACATAAGAGAACCTATCATCGAATGATAAGGGTACTCATGCGCATGCTCCTTGTCTTCTATCATCTAAGAACACAAGTTCTTCGACAATTTGAGTCCTGGATCCATTGGTGAATTACCTAGCTTGCAATTCATCACATTATATCTCATCAACATATTGTATATATATCTCTCTTGAGTAATGTTGATCAATTTTTGATTCTTGTCTCTCTGAATTTGAATACCTAGATAGTATTGAACTTTGCCTAGATCTGTCATGTCGAATTTTGAAGAAGACATTCGTTTCTCATGTTTTATTAGTTCGACATTGTTGTTGAAGAGAAGTGTGTCGTCCATGTACAAACTAATAATAATAGAAGAATACTACATGGACTTGAAGTAGTTGAAGCACATGGTTCATAACCGTGATTGATAAGAAAAGTGTTGATCCTTTGGAACCATGCTTGGCAGATTCCCTCAAGCTATAAAAGGCTTTATGGCATTTGCATACATGATTCTTTTTTCCTTTGATAATATAGCCTTCGAGATGTATCATGTAGATATCTACTTTGATAACTCCATTACGATAAGCTATACGTACATCCATTACAATAAGCTACATGTACATCCATCCAGATTGGCTACAACAGCATATGACAGTAGAAGTCTGATTGAAAAATGCTTAACTACCGGACTGAAAGTCTCAACATAGTCAACATACTATATCTGCGAGATCCTCTTTCATCAAGTTGTTCTTTTCTTTGATCAATACTTCCATTCATTTTATTTGATTTTGAATATCCATTTGCAATCATCTACATTTCTGCTGGTAGGCAATTCGTCAATAGTCCACGTCTAGTTCTTGATGAGAGATACAGAATACTCTCTATCCATGGGTGCTTCTTCAATAGTAGTTGGCACTCAAATAAGATAAGCCACAGATTCTTTGATATACCTTAGAGGTAATGTTTAAAGAAACTATGGACAAGGAGTACAACTCACTGCTTAAGAACAATACTTGGGATGTCACCAAGTTGACTCTAGACATAAAAGTCATCAACTACAAATGGACTTTTAAGATCAAGCATAAAGCAGATGACAATATCTGTTGGAATGGAAAGGGGAGAGAGGAGAAATAGTGCAAAATAGCTCTCGAATCGATGTAGGACCGCTAAAATAATTGTGTGTTCGGATACTAGTATGATCACATCCATCGAAGAGTATTTAAGTTACTATTAGTCAGTTTGAATGAGAAGGTTCAATATGGAATAATGGTGCAAAACAATTGCGCTTGTTCTTCAAGCATCAGAGACAACCATTTTTTGATTAGATGTTGAGGAGTCATAGATGTCCGTGATCCGTTAGACTGAGTGAATGAGCGAAACAAGCAAATAGAACAACTTAATTAAATCACAACACACAAACATCTATTTTTAACATAGATGAAGAAGTGTTGCTTATATATTACATTCAATGCTTGTCATGGAGCAAGAGCAACAATGTAGGCTACAAGCTTAAATGGGACGTAACGCAAATGCTAGATCTTCTGTTTTGTTGCACACGGCTAAATGAGAGCAAGAGATGTATTTATACACATTGTTCTTGTTTGTTACAAGAAGCATTATGACTAATCTAAATTTACAAGGCTAGTTAAATTCTAATCGTGTACTTAGTTGTGAAATAATGTACAAAGACACAAGAACAAATGTACATCACTCAGATTTGAAATCCGCTTCTAGAGCATCAAAGAACGATGCTTTTCACAACCGTATGTAGACCGCAATCGCCATCTTGCAGTTTCTTGGTGGTGCCTTGGTGCTGGCTGATGCTTAAACTGGTTCACATGTTGATCGTGAGTGATAGTTTGTGGTTTCCTTCGGTCAGTAGTCATCGCAGAGTGGACTCCTGCGGTGCCTTGGAGGTTCCTGATGGTAGCTTGCGGTGCATTAGGCGGTGCCTGGGCAGTCCGTTTACTTCGTGAGCTAGTGTCGCATACTGACCACAACTCATGTTCTTGTGGTGCCTAGGTGGTTCATTGCCTTCACATGTAGACCACAGCTATTACCTTTGACGATGGTCTGGTGGTTTGTTGCCTTCGCATGTAGACTGCATATAGACCGCAGAAAAGGCTTCATTTCAGGTTGAAGACAATAAAGATGGACAGGTCTTCAATGTACCTCAAATACGTTGACATTTGAATTGGAAAAAACTTCAGGAATCTTGGGAAGAGCTTTAGTGAAGATGTTTAATACCATATTAGATGTGGAGCAGTATTGAAGAATAACTTGTCTGAACGCCTTTTTGATATTGGATTTCGATGTGCTTTGACTTGCCATAAAATCTGGGATTGAGAGATAGTGAAATACAGCTCACGTTGTCACACAAAATGGTAGTAGCATTGAATTGAGTCTGATGTAAATCATGAAGTAATGATCTGATCCAAATAGCTTCTTTGGAAGCTTGACATGCTTCGATATATTCTGCTTCAGTTGAAGAAAGCACCACTAATTTCTACTTTTTTGGATTCCACGAAACTGGGCCTCCTGCCAAAAAGAAACAAAACCCATAAGTGGATTTTCTAGTTGAGATATTTTCTCTTTAATGTGAGGTGGAATAGCCTCGAAGAACCATAGGGTCGATAGCATTTCCATCATAGCATAAAATATGATCTAAACTTCCTTGAATATATTTCATCACTCTCTTTAATGCTTTCCAATGTAAAATCCTAGGATTAGACATGATTGACTCAATGTGCTAACAATGTATGCTAAATCTGGTCTGGTGCATAGCATGGCATACATTTTTTTAACATTTGTTATCAAATGAAATTTGCTATTGTAATATCTAGTAAATTCAATTTTCTAGCATTAGAGGAATTTGTTTCTAATAAGGCTCATGTGAGAGCACTTACAACGCCAATGTAGAGAAAGTTACAAAAAATAGAGTTTAGTTTTATTGGAGATGTTAGTAAGTGCCTTCAAGGTCTGGGAGATTAAGCCCCCTCAGACAAGTTGTGGAGGATATGATGTGATGGGGTCGAGATTTGAAGAAGACTCTCCTTGGATTTTTTCACCAAGAAGATCCATGAGAGATAGTTTTGAGCCTAAGAGGCTCTCATATGTTGACAAAGGCAAACAAGTGGATCTTG
>CM055099.1:46206645-46273371 GCA_029204225.1 Diphasiastrum complanatum | reverse complement strand
TCGACTTATGGTGAAGAGAAGGATGATGACATTTGGATCAAGGCCATGAGAGAGGAGATGGAGTCAATTGCTAAGCATAGCACATGGGACTTAGTAGAACCACCAGTTGGCAAGAAACCCATTGGTTGCAAATGGGTATACAGAACTAAGTACCATGCAGATGGAAGCATAGCAAAGCACAAAGCAAGATTGATAATCAAAGGGTACGCACAAAATAAAGGCATTGACTATGAGGAGACCTTTGTGCCGGTGTGTAAGTGGAATATTCTACGTCTACTTATTGCTTTAGCTTCACATTCTGGTTGGCCTTTGCATCAGATGGATGTGAAATCTGCTTTTCTAAATGGTGAGTTAGAAGAGAAGTGTTCATGGATCAACCTGAAGGCTTTGTAACGAAAGGACAGGAAAATAAAGTATGTCGCTTGAAGAAAGCGCTTTATGGTCTTAAACAAACACCACGTGCATGGTATAGCAGGATTGATGCCTACTTTCGTTCAAAGGGGATGGTGAGAACACATTCTGATCCAAATCTATATGTCTTATGCTTTGATGGTATGGTTGATTTGATTGCTCTTTATGTTGATGACTTGATTATTACGGGAAATAATCAAGAGATGATAGACATGATCAAGAAAGACCTCATGGAACAATTTGAGATGACGGATCTCAGCCTGATGCATTACTGCCTTGGAGTAGAAGTGTGGCAAAAAGGACATGAAGTGGGTTTAACACAGGTGAAGTATGTCAAAGAGTTACTACACAGGTTATTGTAGGATTGCAAACCAGTAAACACTCCTATTGAACCAGGTAAAAAGCTTTCTAAGCTTGATGAATCACAGTCATTTGATGCTACGCTATATAGACAATTAGTAGGGAGCTTGATTTACCTTACCACAACTAGACCAGATATATGCTATGCTGTTGGCATTGTAAGTCAGTTTATGGCAGCACCTATGGAAACGCATTGGAAAGCAGCTAAACGCATTTTGCGTTATGTGAAAGGTACTTCAGAGTATGGCTTGATTTACAGGAAGCATGATGGTTTACCTGAGTTGTGTGGCTATGTGGATGCGGACTGGGGGAGGTGACTATGATGATCGTAGATCCACCACAGGATATATGTTCCAGTTTTGTGGTAATTGCTTTTCCTGGTCTAGTAAGAAGCAAAGTACAATTGCTCTTTCCACCACAGAAGCAGAGTATAAGGCAATGTGTAGTGCTGCACAAGAAGCTATATGGTTGAGACAAATCTTGGAAGAAATTGGCATGAAGCAGAAAAATCCCACGACTTTACATAGCGACAGTCAAAGTGACATTCAGCTAGCAAAGAATCCAGTGTTCCATGCGAGAACTAAACACATTGAGATTCAATATCACTTCATACGTGAGAGGCTGCTGAGTTGTGAAATTCGTGTTGTTCATTGTAGCACAGAAGAACAACTAGCTGATATTTTCACTAAGCCACTTACTGGAGAAAAGTTTGATAAGTTTAGATCAAAACTTTCTGTATTTAAAGTTTGTTGACTTTAAAGCTATGTATATGACTGTATAAAAAGTGACTCTACTTTAAGGGAGAGAGTTAGAATTGTTATTGTACTGTGGGTCCTATCAGTGGATAAGGATCAGTTGGCTTCGCCACGAGGCAAGTCGACGGGACACGCGTCCCGCCAACGGCAACCTGGGTCATGCATGGGTTGCCTGAGTGAAAAACTATATGTACAGTGTAATTTCATTTTGAGAAATACAGTTGCTATGTGAGCTTGCTGAGGAGAGTGATTTTCTGTCTGTGTTATTGTGTAGCATGATCTGTGTTCCTGTGCAAAGCAAATTCTAAGTGATAGATATGCATCACATATTGTAGGATGAGAAAAGGTTCTTAATGACCAATGATGAAGCACTTCTTAACTTATGAATGGTTGTGTGGATTCAAACTCCTTATCATAGATATGAAAGGATGAATGTTTGGTTTGATAACTACAGTATACAATAGGCATTACTATCCTTCAAAGGACCGTATGAATGTTTGGCTGTTCCATAAGTAACAAAAGGTTACATACATACTCCAGAGACGAAGCCATTGTAGTATCATGCTATTATACAAAAGATACAACTCAGACACAAGCACGTTCTGATTATGATTAGTATATATCATGCTTTAACCTGTTTGCTATCATACTTTGAATGATTGCTATTTCAAAGGGAATACTACTGTGTCTAAGCACTAACAAATAAAACTTGCGCTCTTTGTAGCATCGAATATTACTACTATCTTCGTTTTCAATTAGGTTCGATTTCGAACCATAAAGCTATAAGCATTTCACGAGTATGCACATTAAACCATTTGCTTCAGACTTATATAAGCAATGAGTAGTAGGCATTCCTTAGCATGCTTATTATCATTTTCATAATATCTGACAGTAATGTTATGAACGGTTTGAGTCTAAAGAAGGCAAGAGCACTCGAGGGACTAACATGGCATCCTCACAAGAAGTCACTCCTACGATCATCCAAGTATGAGTTTTCCGAATAGTTTTCAACTTTGCAAGCACCACCTATGCTCGAAAGGTAAGGTGTCTTTTTACAAATATATTCCATTCTCGGTGACTAGTAATGATCCTAAATACAGAAATTAATTGGTTTTTACTCAGTTCGACTATACCACTTCATAAATAATGTAACTACTCTGCGTATAATGACCCACGCTGTCCCGAAGCAAGGTTTCTCTTCAAATTATCTTGGACATCATGGATTTGCGTAAGATAAACGATTCTTACCAAAGGATTAAAATGGCACAGATCTGCCCTAATAGCTTGTAAAAACCCACAGAAACCTCACCAATAAGATAAAGCTTATCCAATACAAGGTCTTAAAAAATCACAGGTTGAATATGGAGTTACGATAAACGTAAGTTCACTCGTAATTACACTATTCAACCATGGCTTTTGCAAAGTTATTACCCATTCAGTAGTCATATCCTATTATGGTGAAATACAATTGGAAAGCATGGATATGCTCAGGAGTATGGAAGTAGTGCGTGACGTTTCTTAAGTCACCAGGGTTAGAATAGCATGGATCTGCTCTGACACCTGCACACATGTTCACACCATTTCTTTTAGCGATAAGCAATATATACGGTGAAAAATATTCATACTTATGCTTTAAACGAAATGAACTAATACAGACCAATGCCCGAAAACTGATCAGCATGACACTCGCCTTGATACGGTAACGGAGGGGCTTGGCCTATCGCTAGAAAATCGTCTTTGCGTTTGGGAAGACTGGACTATGATTTAAAATGCTATTTATGCTGATAAGTAGTATAACTTCTTTTGGACATGGATAACAACTAACGCTCAGCTATGAAACTTGTGTTCCCCATTGTATGAACTCGTGCGGTTTTGTGTTGTGGAATGGTGGCAGGTATCAGCTGGATGTTTTGAGAGTGGTTATGCTATATGGTGCTTTACTGTACTGTATTTTAATTTTTAGCTTTACTATACCTTGTTGGTTTATAAATAAAGGCTTCAAAGGGTTTGGTCTTGCTTTGTCAAGAGGAACTATGTGAAATTGTGTTTCTCTCTCTCTACATCCTTGTGGTGTAACTCCGACTATTCCTTGGTTGGGATAGTACTAAACCCTTACCTTTTATCCGGTTCATAAACTAACAAAGGTCTGTTTCATGTTTTAGTCCACAAGATGGTTTCAAGATGCTGCTCTTTTGGGTTATGGGGAGCCCCTACCTCCACCTAACCATTATATTCAGACGCTTATTTGTTGTATGAAAAAGGCCGTAATGATGCATTCCTTTATCATTGACATTGATAGGGCTACTTGTTCTTCTGTTGGACCTAAGGATAAAGTTTTATGTTTGACTGATCTGTTGGGGACTTTGGACTAGGTTCAGATCTATCTAGAGTTTGTTAAAAAGAAGGATACTTTGAGTCTGTAGAAGATCTGTATGGCCGGCTCAATGAGTTTGTCGAAAGATTTGAAGAAGATGAAAGATTTTTTAATCTACATATTAGGAAAGTCTTTGCATGCCTTGAGAATGAGAATGGTAATTCCTTTGTTGTTGTACCACATACTTCCTCTGATGCACCGCTTTCACCACACCCTTTGGTCTTTTTGGATGAGCTTGATGAGGACAGTGCTTTCCAGCTTGAATTCTTTTTTCAAGATACCGATGATATTGGTTATCAATATTCATATGACTTCTGCCAATCCAAAAACTGTCAAATACCCTTTTGTATCCCAGCAAATTATTGAGTTACAAATCTGCCTTTACGCCTATAAGGTGTGGAACCTACCTAATGTCAATTTTCTTGCCCCTGTTGCCTATCGACCTTTGGATCCTTGATGTCACATCTTACTGAAAAGAAATAGAAGTTTGTAAGTCCGTTGCTTTACACAAAAATCATTCTCTGAAGCTCCTCGTAGCCTTTAGTCTGTTACTTCGCATGAGCAACTTTGAGCCTTCTCGTTGCCCTTCTGAGCAGACCTGGGCCAAAATTAGAGGACACTTTATACTGGCTTTAATAGGATGAACCTTCACAAGTAGAATATGGAACTAGAAGCGGCCACTCTTTTATGTCAGATGTCGGTGATAAATGCAAAACTCATTCATCACTTATCCTGATTTGACCACCGCCATTTGGTATATGATGAACAACTCCTAGGCAAGTTCTTCCCTGGTGCTTCTCTCACAAACAAATGTATGCTTTCTTTCTATGGCATATCATAAGCTCCGCAGAGATGTTGTTAAGGCAACACCTTACCTTTCTTTCAAGTCCCCAGTACATGGTTGATGCCCTCTATTGAGCTTGCCAAAGATTCTTCTGCCAAACTCTTATCACACTTCGACGATGCTGAAAACATACGAGAGATAGAGTGCCCTCAAGCTTTTCCACTCTCCAAGATAATACTTTTCAAACACAAGCAAAAGATATGGGCATTTTTAATTCAACAATCCAAACTCCGTAGTATCTGCATCCGGGACAGGTAAATAAGACGGTTTACTGGAAAGGAAGGCAAAGTAGCACAAAGAGCGACCTACCTATCAAAAGGCTGAATTTATACCGGGATTAATCGGTGTGCAGGATGGAGAAAGGACAGAAAGGAGAGAAGTCAGTACTCAATGACAGGACATCTACAACCTGACTAGTAGCGGTGATTCAGGGAGCTCTTTTTTTACATCTATGTTACCTTAATAGAGTTTTTGAAGCAATTCATGTGAAACTTTTAACGCTCATGTTTTATTCAGACTATTCATTGTTGTAGATGAACACTTTCATGATATTACGTTTGGTTGGGACTACCTACCAAAGTGTCAAAAGTGGTTGGTATTTTTTCTTTGATAACATAGAAAACTTACATTCGTGTGAGAATGCTTATCTCTTAATAGATTCAGGAACTTTGTTGCAAAAAAATTTGGGCTGATATTTCTTCGATAGCATTATTGTAAAAAAGCCACGATTTTACGTAAATCTTTAGAGACGGGTCTCATCATATTTACCTTGAGAAAGAATAATATGAATGAGGTGGCTTCTAAACTTTATGATGGATGGTTCAGATTAACCAAGCTCTTGCCTATGCACAAACATTTAAATGAAGAAACTATAAGGGAGCATGCGACTTTTTGTAAAAACATTGCCATGGAAATCATCAAAAAAGAAACCCTGGCTTATGATGGCAATAAGGACACAATTGCAAAAATACAAACTGCTAAAAATGAAAGAATATGGCTCACAAATTTGCTCTACATCAATGACATTAACAAGGCACAACACAATCCTAGTTTCATATGTAAATTTCTGGTACGGAAGTTTGCCCTAGATAGACTTAACACTCCTGACTTCAGCCCCTTTTCTAATGATCAAGAAAACTCAGTTACAGAAACTATCAATATGTCATGGAAAAGCTAACTGGATTTTTTACCCAACATCTTCTTGGGGAACGACTCTTTGCCCATATGTACTATGTACGTACAAAGCCCACAACGAATATTTTAGATGGATTACCAATGCGCATGACTCTTGCTTTACTAAAACTCGCAAAATTCCTAACAGGAGCTCTTGGTATGCTGTCACCATTCCTCAAGGAGGGTGCAGGCTTAAGGCAAAAACATACAAGGGTATCCTAAATGTGGATACATGCTTATTTTGGCAGTGCGAGTCCTCGATTGATTTTTATCTCAATCTACTATCAAAGATTACCAATGTATGAGTTGCAAATATCTCTAAGTGCTATGAAAACATACCTTTAGATGGCACTGATGGGTTGAAAACCTATCATGAATAAGTCCATTACTTATGCTTTCAAACATTCTAATAAGGTGTTTCTGAGTTTCAAGTGGGAACGAGAAAGGCATGCCTTTTAATGGTCATATGCAAATAAAAAGTCGGAAGGGTGGTACAATATCGATAAAAAGCTCTTATGCTTATGGAATGCCTTCCTAATAGACAATTGTATTGTCAGATTAGGGAAAATCATTGGCTTAAGCTTATCAACACGTGAATGATTTGTGCTTGCTGTTAATAGCCCACATGCATGTGAATAATGTCGGATTGGTATAGAGTTCTTGGCTTCCAAACAACTCCTGAAAGTTTATTGCGTGATTGTTGATAGGAATGAACACCTTTTGCGTGCATGACAGTTTTATGACCAGGGCATCTGCTCAATTTGAGCATATAACTCTCTGTAGGAGGCCACCCTATAAGCAAATGGTTTGCTTCGGTTGACTTGAGATTTTTTTGCTTATGGAAAAGAAAACTCATACAGTGTTTCTGACCATAACATAAGGAATTTTTATGAAGCATGAACAATGACGGTATGAGTTTGTTGGAATTCAAGTAATGAACTAACTGCCGTGGTTGTATGGACGTTATAACCTCTTATTAACTTTAATCACACTTGACTATATCATAATACCTTTCATGAAAATAGACTGCACTCCATTAACCTATTACTTTCGGTTTGGAATCATTAGCACGTAGGGAAGGTGTTTCGCTTAATCAGTTGGAAGATGGGTAGCTTGTAGGAAATGACTTCACCTCACATCCAAGTATGAAGCTAAATTGCTTTTTACCCGAGTGTAGATTTTGTGCAAGTATTTTGACGCATACGCAATACGAGTCCACTTACGCATGGGAAACTTCAATATATGCTAAGATTGAATGCCTACGAAAATATAATTTGGAAGATGTACGATGTTTCATGTTTTTAGTTGATTGGTTATGATGCTAATAATAAAAAGCAAGGAGGTATAAACATAAAGTGGCTATGGTAGGTGAGCAATGTACTTGTATAAGAGTTTGACCTTCGCAGACTTGTATGATATGGATTTGCCCAAGCCATAAGGTGCTCGGACTCCTAACGATCTCGTGGGAGGGCCATAGGGCTAGTATGACGCGGATCTACCCTAGTACCTAGCATGAAGCAAGGGTCAAGTCTCTTTGTATTATGTGTATTACAAGATAGCTTCTTATTTGTATAATGCTAATGTGAACTTAATACATTCGGTTGGCCCTTATACTGATCAATATGGCATTCGTCTTTATACGAATCTGTTTTAGGAGAGAATGTATTGCTATTAATGGAATTCATGATAGAGAAGATTGGACGTATGATTTGTATTTGCAATCGAGTTGATAAGGTAGTGAATCTTGTTCCAGACATGGATAACAACTGATGCTTAGCTATGACACCGTCTTCCTCACGTAACTAACTTGTGCAGTTGTGTTTTGTGGGATGGTTGCAAGTAACAACTGAACTTGCTTCACTTTATGGTACTCTGTACTGTAAGACTTTATACAATTTTGTTTTCTCCTGTTTTGCTATAAATTAAAGGTTCAAAGGGTTTGGCCTTGACTTGTCAAGATGGACTATGTGAAATCTTTTTACTCTCTCTCTGTGTCGCACGCGCACGCCGCGCACACACACACACACACACACACACACACACACACACACACACAACACACACACCATCCGGCCGCCCGGTCATCGGTGGTAGGTAACAGCTAAGTGTCCTAAAACTTGCTTCGCTTTACTGTAAGACTTTATACAGTTTTATTTTTTCATGTTATGCTATAAATTAAAGGGTCTAAAGGGTTTGGTCTTAACTTGTCAAGAGGGACTATGTGAAATCCTCTCTCTCTCTCTCTCTCTCTCTCTCTCTCTCTCTCTCTCTCTCTCTCTCTCTCTCTCTCTCTCTCTCTCTCTCTCTCTGCGTTGCACGTGCACACGCACACACATAGACACACCATCGGCCGACGGGCCCACTTCGCTAGTTCACAATTTGAAATAATTGCCACCAACCATCAATCACATAGTCTACAAGACTTATTAAAATCAATTAATTCTTCATCCAATATATGGAAGACATTTTTTTATACATTTGCCAAAAAGAGGACAATATTAGAAACAATAAAAATATATTGTCAAATAAATTATCAAAAACATATTGTCATTTGTAATATTTATTAATTCAAGTATGCGAGAGCACAAGAAGAAGAAACTAGAACATTGTGAAATCAAGCATGCATCAACTTTCAAGTCTCAGACTCACATATGTGATTATTATAATATGCATGTTCACAATCAAGCATGCAATAGCCCCTAAAATAAATTTGTTTGCTTGTTTTTTTTTTTTTTTTTTTTCTGTACATGCAGGCTATGCAAGTGACTTTTGGCCATTTTCTATTTTTCATGTTGCAAGGCAAGGCCAAAAGTCACCTAAGACTAGGCCATCCCGGACTTGGGATCAGTAGGCACCAAAATCGTGAAGATTTTGAACATCATGATGCTCGAACATGGTTCGTCAGAAGCAACTAAAGCTATAGCTTTGAACCTAGTCCTATGCAACTTAGTTCAATAGCTCCACATGAGTAGATATGTACATCTAACAAAGAACCAGTGGTGAAACCAATCACTCGCTATTAAAAAAATACTTTCTAAATGAGAAGACATTGCTTATGCATGAATCAATGTGATCTAAAAATATGGAAATAGCTCAAAAACATGAAAGTCTGGAGGTAAAATCGGAAAGAAAATTATGCCTGTACTGAATTTAAAAAGTACATATTTTATCAAGAGAAAGCAAAACTGTGCTTATGTGGTTTACAATGCAACTAATGAAATTAAAGTGGCCATGGTAATGATACTATAGAATAACAAATAGCCTAAGGCTGATAATAAATAACTGCCAAAGAAAGTTTGCTGAAAGTAATAACTTACGCGAATTTTACAAAGAAATCTAGATGACCAAAGTTGTGTCACAATAACTCACAAAGAAATCTAGATGACCAAAGTTGTGTCACAATGTTGGAAGTATTTCTTGCGTGTACGGTGGCTAGATCTACTTACAGGTGTAGTATAGGGATGTAGAGATTCGTCCACTTTTTGAGTTTCTACAGCAAGCTTCAACGGAAATACGGAAAGAATCAACAGGAATGAGAGCACTAAGGCCTTACCCAACTAGTGCTCGAAACGAAAATAAAGCTAATTAATAACAACAATAAAATTCCTTGCTAAGGCAAACCCAACTAGCAAGATTGCTAAATCCTACGTAACACCCAAAGGGAGATAGTAATTATTGCGACTAAACTAAGCAATAAACAATTAAAACCATGCCACAATTAAAGGCCAATGAAAGGAGGCAAGATGAGGCCCGAGCACCTTCCCTCAAGCTATGCACCTTCCAATGGGAACACAATGAGATGCAAGATATCGCAATAGTAATTTTGCCTTAATCACAAAGTGTTGTTTACAATGCAATACCTCTCATTTTATGGCAAGGAGATCTTCCATAAGTGTCTACTAACTTATGGGATTAATCTGTTTCTAGCCTTTCTAGAACTCTCTAACTTAGGATTTAGAACTTTCAAAGTTTCTTAACTTAGAAAAACTTAAGATAAAATATTTTTAATCTTAGTTTCCTAAGTCTAACTTCTAAATCTAAGTTTAAGCTATTTTATTATTATTTAAGCTTCTACTCATGGACTTACAAAACACATGCCACGGTTGAAGTTTATTGACAGATACTCATATGTGGACTTACAAAACACATGCCATAGAGTTTTATTTCTTTTTATTTTCTCTGTGTTAGCACAGTTGCTAACATTATTTTCCTCATTGGATTGGTGGTCCCACACCAATCGACGCCTTTTCGTCCTGGATCTTTTGTGCTTCTTGGAGGCGAGACTATTGCCTGTCGGGAGTGGTAGATTGTCGTGCCGATGCCCTCCATCATTTGTCACCGTAATTTGTTCAAGAAGGCATGGGTTTGTAATAATGGAGCATATCATGTAGAAAGTTATGGGTTTTCCATAGCTCCACCATATCAACGTGCAGGGCGGAAGTGAGTGCAGCGCGATAATAGAGACTTACTATGTTGATATGGTCGTCTTGCATTCGCAAGAGTTTATTGATATCAAGGGCGATTGGGGGTAACCCTCGATCCCAAAAACCTCTGAGTTTTGTCAGAAATGCCCCCAGGCCGCAATTATCTGCAAAATATCTGACGTCACGATCAGAATTGCCATGATGCTCCTGGTAGAATACTCGGCAGTTGGTGACCATGTCTTCAGCTAAGTTGCCGGTATCTACGCCTGTGAGCTTAGGCCAAAAGATTTTGTTCTTGACCTTGGTGGCAGGAAACGGTTCTCGCCTCGCTACTGGATAGTAATAAGGATTTGTGCGCATGTAGGAGGGAGCTTCGATATACCGTGCCATTGAGGTCTTACCTTTGCAGGAAGAGCTGATGATGCTAGAGAGGTTGTGGATCCAGGAGTTTGACTGCTGCTTTATGTGTTTGACACTGGTCCAAGTTTGGCAGTATGTAGCCACCTCGCTCTTTTGTTGTTGGATATTTCTTTGCAAACTCCTGAGAGGCGCACAACTCCTTGCTTGGTTCTATGGGCGTGGTTCTGTGCCGGATGGTTGGTGCTTCAGAGGCAATCTTGTGTCGAATTTGTGGATCAAGTTCAGGAGAGAGAGGAGGCGAGGGGTTACTTCAGCAATTCTTTGTTTGTGACTTAGGAGAAAATTGTCATGGAATGAAGGGGGGGTTAGTGGTGTCGAGAGGGTTAGAAGCGGTGGAAGAAAAAAGATAATGTGATTGGTTGGTGTTTGAGCTCCTTGCCCCCAGGGGTTGGCCTTGAAATGCGGAGCCTTGAGTTGCAGGAGGAGGCTTTTGGAATCCTGCTCCATCTCCACCATCTGGTCCATCAAAGTGGTGCCCCGAATCATGGAATTGGGCGTGCTCTGCATGAACTGATGGTGTCGACTGGACAGCAGCCTTTAAGCATTCTTCTAGGGTGGCTATGTGTTGGTTTAGGGCCTCGACGGAAGCAATGTATGATTGTTGTAATTTTGAGTGCTGCTCTATCGTGGCTTTCAGCTTTTGGGCCAACGTTTGATAGGCCACCCACTGGAATGGCAGTTCCCTCAAGAATAGCTTGGTGTTGCGAAGTCGTTGAAGTCCACCAATTCCAAACTGTTCCTTCATAGCGGAACGTGTTGTGCATCTGCTATAGCCTCATCCTTTTCGGCTTTGAGGGTATCGATGGTTTGCTGCATGTTGGATACCTTCAGTTGGAACTGGTTTTGGAAGTGGAGTAGCATCTGTTGCTGTTGTTGATTGTAATTCGTGAGGTCCTGGATCTGTAGCTGTTGTTGTTTGTTTTCCTCCTTCGGCCTTGTTTTTTCTTTCTGAAGGTCCGCCATAGCACCATCGTTGAATTGCCGCATAGTATACTGTCCTCCTAGGGTGCCGAATAGATTGTATTGGAGCTCATTCACCAACCATACCGCTTTTTGGACTGCAAGGGGTAACTGCTCCCAAGGACCAATGTCAGGGAGGGTGCGTGTGTAGTTAGGATACGACATTGGGTTAAAGGGTAGAAAATCAGGAGCAAGGCTAGACGGAGGTGTATGAAATGCAGGTGGAGGTGATTGTGGATTGAGGGGTACAAGAGGTGGGGAGATACTACATGGCGGAGATGTTTGGATTGGGTTAGTGGTGACGGTGGTTGATGGAAGTGCGCTTAGTGATTGTAATGCAAAATCATCTATGTTGACTGTGGAGTCAAGTAGGGTGGAGATTTGTACAGGTGAGGGCTTTTGTGGAAGTGTGGAAGTGAAGCCCGTGTTAAGGGTTAGTGAGGGTGTGGAGGTGGTAGTAATTGGTGGGAGTGCTGGTGGGAGTGTGAGAGCAAGTGATGGAGAGGAGATTGCCTGTGTGGACGGAATCACGCCCATAGGATCAGAGCCGGAAGTGCCTACTGTCCCGGAGCTGCCTGCTGTTGTCGCTACTACTTGTCTGCGTTGCTGGGCCTTGTGATGTAAGGCCACCTGCTGCTCTAGGACCTCCTTTGGGACCCGAGATGGTTTAAGGCTCCCTTTGGATTCAGCATATTCCACCACAATGTCGCTGGATAGAATGTCATGAGGGACATCGGCTTCTGTGCTGATCGCCTTTCCTTTCTGCTTCTTAGTAGGTGGGACTAGTGAGACCGGTTCTACTGTCGGTTGAGGGGTGGCTTGCTTTTTTGTGCTTGGATAGAGATCATCCAGCTCCTTGGCTACAGCCGCTCGAGACCCCAACTGTTTGGTGACCAACATGTGGAGGACATACCCACATTTGGTAGTTGGTTTTCTGGCTTTGAGAGCTCCGCATAGCTTCTTTGCTACCTTCTCAGCCCACTTGTAGTTTTGAGTGGGATCGTCCATGGTGAGGGTCAAAGAAAAGAGGTCGCTCGGTGGTATGCGATCCATCTTGGCGGTATGCACTTCGACCATGGTGACGAGGATTTCTGAGGCGGCCCATAGATGGGGATCCGTGATGAGACGGATGGCAATCCCGTCGTTGGTTTGGACAATGGTTTTGCCGTCCTCTGTCAGAAACTTTGTGAAGTACTTGGCATCATAGTTGGTGCCCTTGCCATGGATTGTCTCTTTGAGATTAGGGAAGCCAATGCTCCCAAGAGAGACGTTGATGATGGTATAGCTGCCACTCTTGATGAAATCCGAAAAGTTTGGAATTCATCCGAATAGGTGGAGTAGGCCGCTCGGATGAGGTATTGCTCTGCTGGTCCCGGAAAGTGTCAGATCAAAGGCAAGGGTTGTGAGGATATCCTTGGCCAGGGTGAGCTGCTTGGCGTAATTCTTGATACAGATCATAAAAATATCTCCTAAATAAGGATGAGGAGGTTTACGATGATGCAAGCTGAACGAGGAATCGCGGGAAGCCATGATAGCAGTGATTTTAGATTGCTCTGAGAATTTTGAAAATTTTGAAAAATTTTTGGCATGAACTCGAGAGCAGCAATCTAAAATGAACTCGTGGAAAGAAGGGTGGAGGACTATATATAGACTTTTTTTGACAGGAATTCACAACTTTACTCAGAAATCGTCCTCAGTGTCTACGATTTGGATATGATGATCGCGAATTTTGAGGCAACGTTCTGAGGGTATGCGAATTCTTGTGAGTTTTTTTTTTTAATGCCAAAAGAGAAAAATCGACTGATAGTGCCAAACTGTGTCTGATCAGAATTCGCAGAGATGACAGAGAAATTGTGGCAATCATTTTGATCTCCAACGAATTGTCTTCGAATTCTCATGATGGATATCTGATGAATAAAACTACATTTTTCTATTTTTAGACATTTTTTTTTATCTGAGACAAAATTCGCGGAAGCCAAAAATGAATCGTGCTCTGTGGAAAAGGGGTCAACCAAATTCTATCTTAGATGTTGTGAAAAAATTTCTTCTAAAACTAATGACTTTTGTGGTTTTCTCAGAGAAGATTGTTGGCATATCTGATCTGATAGTATCTTGATGGTTTGAACAAGAAAGCACAACAAAAATGTTGTCGAAATGGCATGCAGGCAATAAAAAAGAAAGAAAAAACAGTAGGAAAGAAAACAACTAATACATATAAAGATAAAATCAGGGTTCATTGTACTTTCTCAGTCGACTCCCATTGACCACAGTGTCGAGGATATCGCCTTGAAGGGTTTGGAGTTGTACATATCCAAAGGCAAAGTTTTTTTTAATGACGTAAGGTCCTTGGCCAGAAAATTTCAGCAGGACCTTATTTCCAACTTGGAAGTCTCTGAGTTTCAATGATCAATCATGCATGCTTTTTTTCATCGTTTGTAAACTTGTTGAGCATGGATGCTGATCCGTGGTGTTTCACAAAGTTGCTCCAGATGGAATAACCTGCTTGCTAGATTCTGGTGAGTATCAAGCTCAAGGTTTTAGGCTACTCGAAGGGAGGGGATATGGAATTGTACAGGCATAACGGCTTCTTGGCCATATGTGAGCTGGAAAGGGGTTAAGCCTGTAGCTCGCTTTGGGGTGGTGCTATAAGCCCAGAGAGCAGCATGGAGTTTGAGTTCCCAATCAGATCGGCTGGATTCGACGATTTTGGTGAGAATTCCACATAGGATTTTACTGGTGGATTCTGCCTGGCCATTGCAGCGTGAATAGTATGGGGAACTTTTGCGATGTACCACAAAAATTTTGGAAAGAAGATCTGCTATGAGAGAGTTAAGAAAATATGTACCCCTATCACTGATAAGCTCTAGAAGACATCTAAAACGAACTATAACCTGTTCATAGAAAAATTTGGCGGTAGAACGAGCATCAACATTGCGAACAACTCTCGCTTCAGCCCATTTGGTGCAATAGTCTGTAGCTACTATGATGTAAAAAGATTGTGTGTGTCGAGCAGCAGGACTAATAGGTCCGACATAATCAATTTTCCATTTCTGGAAAGCTTGATCGGTGGTTACGGGGTGTAAAGGCATGTAGTCTATTTTTTAAAGCGTTTTGTGCGTTGGCAGACATCACAAGCCTTAGTGTAATTGTGCGTATCCTTGAAGAGTGTTGGCCACCAAAAATCGGCCAAGAGGATTTTCTTAGCAGTTGTTTCAGAAGAGAAATGGCCTGCACCAATATCTTCATGAGTGAGGGAAATTACAGAGGGTATTTCACCTTTAGTAAGACATCGTCGGATAATTCCATCTAACCCTTGCTTGTAGAGTTGTCCTACAATTAACGTATAAGGTTTAGTTTTGAGGACCAACGCACGTTGTTCAAGTTTAAAGAAGGAAGGATCCATCTACCCTGAAGTTAAATATTCTGTAATTTCCTTAGCCCATACAGGTGTAGAGTCAACTTGAAAAAGGATTGCATCTGGTAAATCATCATTGACGCCTTAATCAGGGGTATGAAGGTTAGGGATTTCGGGATAGATGGTCTGCTAGAAAATGCTGAACTCCCTTACAAACCACGATCCTAAACTCAAATTCTCGCAGTAATAGGATCCATCTAGTAATACGGCCTGTGGTGCAGGTCTTGTTGATGAGATACAACAGTGCTTGATGATCAGTGAAGAACGCAAAGACTTTTTCTAGAAGATAATCGTGAAACTTCTGAACTGCAAATACCATTGCCAAGGCTTCACATTCGGTAGTGGTATAATTGACTTCAGCAGGTATCAATTGTCGACTAAGAAAACGGATTGGGTAGTCCTTTTTTAATCCTTCTGGTTGGGTGAGCATTGCTCCAATGGCATACTTGGATGCATCGGTATGCACATGGAATTCTTTAGAATAATCAAAAGCCCGGAGGATGGGTGCATTGGTAAGGGCTTCTTTGAGTTGATTAAAGGCGACGCGTTGTTCATTCGTCCATTTGGGAACTACAACTACTTTGTAGATTGAGCGTGCTTTGTTAGCAAAATCGAAATAAAGCACCGATAGTAGTTGGCGTGGCCAAGGAAAGAGTAAATTTCACGTATCGTACACGGTTCCAGTAGATTTTGAATGATAAGGATCTTTTCAGGGTCAGTGGCAATGCCATTTTGTGATATAATATGTCCTAACACAATACCATGGGTTACCCAAATCTGGCATTTTTCAGGATTAAGAGAGATGCCGAAGCGTTGACATTGGATAAAAAAAATTTCGAGCACAGACAGATGGCGTGTTTCTTCGGAATGTGCTCCTAAATCATCCAAGTAAACTTCTAAGGTATCGCCCATCTGCTGAGAAACGGCCGCCTGCATAACACGTTGGAAGGTTCTAGGAGCATTGCAGAGACCAAAGGGCATGACTTTCCAG
The DNA here is from genome assembly GCA_029204225.1 of Diphasiastrum complanatum. Classification (NCBI taxonomy): domain Eukaryota; kingdom Viridiplantae; phylum Streptophyta; class Lycopodiopsida; order Lycopodiales; family Lycopodiaceae; genus Diphasiastrum; species Diphasiastrum complanatum. Next base: position 46,257,244 of record CM055099.1, on the reverse strand, counting down.
TAGAAGGTTCCCCATTTTGTGGCAAAAGCGTCGAAAAGGAAGATTTTGAACCATAAACAAACCATTTAACTCAATTAACTAGGAGTACCACTCTAGAGTTAAGTGGCTAACTAGCATAATACCAAGGAATCAAATCCATGTACTAGGTACATGCCTGAGAACCAAACCACTACCATCATTATGTCAAGATTAGTTTAGCAATATTTAGACCGATTCTTAACAGCTTGACACAAAAACAACGGTACCAAAGTTCCACAAACACTAGGTTCACAGGTAACTGACAAGGTAACACACCAAAGTTATGTCAAGTTGACAAGGGCAAAAATTTGCATATTGTCCAAGGAGAAGTAAAAACTAAAATTCTCCTACCAAACCCAGAAAGCAATATCTAAAAACCAAGATTGCAGCATTGTCAACCATGCACCAAAAAACTGAAATTCCTCTGACTGGGTGCTAGTAATTTAAATTTTCCGAGTTTCAAATCACTTTTGAAACCAACATTGAAGTTACCAGACGACAAGCCCTTAGAAACCTCGGTCAACTAGCATGCAACAAGCATTGACATCAACAGTCATGGACTACCACAAATCGCCCTTCCCGAAAACCTCATGCAAAAACCGGTAAAGGCCTACACTTAGAGAACAAAAAAGTATTTCAAGGGTGGATTAAACCCTCAAAATAAACCCTAAGGATTTCACAACCCATCACACACATTGCAACCACTTTTATGACAACTACCTCGCGATGGTTGTTCGGCTCCCTACCTATCTCCTACAGTCGACTCTCACCTTGATCAATGTGCTCTAACCACGACCTTCAGAGGGGGAGAGAGGTTTCTAACCCATCACAAATATGTCACAAGAAAAACGAGGGATTACCTTGTAGGGAAAAAAGAGCCAAAGCACCAAGATCTAACTATCAAACAATCTCCACAAGACAAATGAGGGAAGAGGATAGGCGCCCTCAAGGAGAGAAAGAAAGCAGTAATGCAAGTAGAAAAATGGAGAGCAATGCTTAGCAAATGTAAAAATGGTATACACAATGAGCATATAAGTACTAAACCTGGATGTGGCCAAGTGCCAACAAACCCTAATCTTAACCACTTACTAAATGTAGGGCACTTCCAAAAGTCAAGATAGGGCCCCTAAACAAAATTAGATCCCTAAGGACCCACGAGTCAATACATGACCAAAATTGGGTCCAACTGAAGTTTAGACAAACTTAACATGGCCTAAATAACTAAATACCCATGGTTACACAAATCTCGACCTTTGGGTCAAAGTAACGATTAAATTTAGCATAGTCATTTATTTCTAACACCCTCCTTAAATAACAATGCATAAAATGAAATCTTCACTATGTAACAAAGCCACCTCAAGGTCTTAAATTTAAAGCTTTGCATAAAGCTTCAAATTTCTCTCTAGGCAACGCCTTAGTGTTGAGGTCCGCAATATTATCCTTTGTAGGACAATACTCAAGTAAAATGTCTTCATGAAGTCTCTTCTGAACAAAGTGATAATGGATCTCGATGTGCTTCGTCCTCGAAATTTGTGAAAAGACTACTATAACCCATAAAGATGAGAGATTGGGATTTGTAAAAAAATTTCAGCCATATAACCATATCTCCTTCCTATCCTTTACCCTCATAGTCTTTTATTTAGAGATCTTGACACTCAACCTGATGAACATCAATTATGGCTCAAGCTAGTAAGTTTGCCAGACATTGACAACCATTTTATCGTGTGAAAAGGCCAATATAAAGACCATTTCCTGATACGTAATAGGCAAGAGCTTGACATTATGCCCAGTGAAAAACTTTAGACTGTCCAATTCTCGTAGATTATTTCCAATAAATTGCTTTGAATTCTATTGATGATTTTCGAAAGATTTGGCAATATACAACTTCAAAATTACTTCATTTTGTGATGCGGCAGTCTTGCATTGGCCTATTACTTGACATAACGTCCATTGGTTGGCAAAAAAAATCTAAATATTAAAGCTCAACACTCTTGTGGCTTGCTTGATTCTTTTTAGAAATAAACCTTCCAATGGCCATTAGGTTAGTTATACATTGTGAGCCACATAGCTATCATACAAATTCAACTTCAAAATTAATTTATGTTGCAATGTGGCAGTCTTGCATTGGCCTACTACGTGACATAAGTCCAGTGGGTGGCAAAATTTTGAAAAATAAGGCTCAATACTCTTGGGGCTTGGTTGATTATTTTTGGGAATATTTAGGTCAGTTATATGTTGTAAGCCACATAGCTATCATACAACAAGGTCGAGTCAGATGGCCCGCCATCACATACCTTGTAATAAGCCACATAGCTATCATACAACGTGGTCCAGCCCATGATGGCTCTCTTTAGTGTTTTTTAAAATTTAACTACCAAGGGCGACCGCGTACATTGTAAGGTACTTAACAAGGTCCATGCCCACCCAACAAATGTCGTAGCGAATCTCATTATTTTAGAAAATTTACCTCCCAATGACCTTTACAGTGCCAAGTAGCTAGCATACGAGGAGGCCCGGTCCGGGCCCAACAACTCTTGATGCCCAGTTCTGGTGCATTGATTTTTAGACTCACAAGGATCTTGGGAACTGCCACGTGGCAGTGGCCATATTCCAGAAACTGACCCCTGCAGCCTGCTCCCCCTGCTCCTTAACGACTCTCTGTTCATATCTGCCAGGAATTGGGACGACTCCAGGACTTCATTTTGAAGGGCAGCGTCCACGTCTCCTTTTCCATGTCCTTCAACTTACATGCAGCCTTTACGGGGTAGGCATATCTAAGGGCGACCTTTAAAGGGGGCCCTTTTAACTGGGGGGTGCCTTTCTACGGGGTACCTTTAACGGGGGCCCTTTAAGAGGGAGCCTGGGTGACCTTTAAGGGGGGGCCTTTTTACGGGTGACCTTTAAAGGGGGGCCTTTAAGGAGGGCAGTTTCTACGGGCTGCCTTTAAGGTGGGGCTTGAAAGTACGGCCATGCCTTTAGGGTACTGGGCGCCTTTCTGTGAACGGAAAGAAAATAACTCGAAAAGATTGCTGCTTCTCTGTCTCTCTCTCTCTCTCTCTGTTCTGTTGTCTGACATCTGGGTATTGCATGTCAGATCCATGGCAGCCAGCTCTAGCTGGAAGCTTGACCTCGCCATCTTCGTTCTCTCTTCCTTTTTTCCTTTTAGATACTACTGTTCAGTGATGACTAGCTGGAGTGTGGAGGCTTGAGGTCTAGCTAAGGAAGAAAAGCTTGTTTCTGGGCTGTGATGTTTGAATCTTTGCACAACTGTTTCCATTTCTGAGGATTTTAGTCAGTTTTGGATGCTGTAGTGGGTTTTTTGCAGCTGAAATGAGACAAACTTCTTGGGACTGATTTGCTGATTCCATTTCTGGTCTGACAAGCTTGAGAGGGCAGGTGGTTGAGGTGGGCTTGCTTTGTTTGGTTGTGAGGGCATTGGGAGCAAGAACTGATGCTATCCTGCTTCTCATTAGGCCATTTCCCACCTGATAATACCTGTTTGCATTTGTACACTCTGTGAAAAAGTTTTCTTTCCAGCTCTTCATCGTGTTTTTTCTGTTCATAAGATCCTAGTGATCTCATTATATAAGACTCGCCTCTGCCAGGTTCGATGGAGCTCCAGTTTCTTGTCACTTCATTAAGCAAAAGGACGAGCTGCCCATGTCCTGTTTCTTGTTCAAGTTTTAATCATTTATTCACCAACAGTCTTATCAGCTGAAGCTAAAGCGTTGCTACTGTGGAAAAAATAGCTTGGGCTTCTTATATCCTCTTCATGTAACTAAAGAATGCGGTTGCTTCCGAGCCTTGATCCGCAGAGCGAGCCCTGTTCAAATACCTTCTGACACCGTCTCTCAGTCAATAGAAGAAATGATATGAGACTTTTTGCAATCATTTAACCGTCTTATTTCAGATACGGCAACAAAGATTGCCAAAGATCAGCTGGAATATCTCCCATTTTTGGTCTTTGGCACAGTTTATCGTCTGCACTGAATAGATTATTAGCAGAGTTCTAAATGGATGAACGCCCGTCTTGGCTCTGCAATAGTTCAGATACAAGCAAGCTTACTTCATGTGCTGCAGACAATTTACTAAAAGCATGCGATGAATGCAGCAGAAATGACAGAAGTCCCAATGTCACTTGCACTAAATTACATTCAAAGCAAGGGCGAGCTCTATCCACCTTATGAACATGACCAGCGTTCACCTCCATCACGAAGTGATGTTACGTTTCTTTTGCTACGTATGCATCCTTTTGAGTTTGGGATCGAAAGTATGCTGCCTTGGTTCCATGTCCTCAGCTGCAGTCTCGTATGGGAGTAATGGGCAGGCATTCTGTGGTCTGCGCGCAGATGGATCGAATGTAGTGAGCTGTTTTGGCACAGATGCAGCTTCAGTGTATGGTGCTCCACCTCGGGTAGAGTTCATGGGGCTAACAGCCGGTGATGGCTTTATCTGTGGCCTTACTTTCTCATCTCACCAGCCTTATTGTTGGGGTAACAATATTTTTGTTCAGCAAGGAGTGCCGTCATTACCAGGCACCAACTCGAGCTATAGATCCATTTCTGCTGGTGACAACCATCTCTGTGCTCTCAGAGATCCTACCTCTGATGGCAGCAATGGATCCTCTGTGGATTGCTGGGGTTTCAACATGACAGGATCTTTCATAAACGCTCCTCTTGTCTCCATCTCTTCAGGATCCCTCTTCACCTGTGGCCTCTATCCCTCAAATAGCACGCCCATCTGCTGGGGTGACGAGACAGGCAGTGAAGTGATATCCACAACACCACAGAAAGCTTTTATTTCTATTTCAGCTGGTGGCTACCATGTGTGTGGCGTCCTTAGGGATAGCACAGAAGAAATCTACTGTTGGGGGAGAGCTTTGGATTCCAGATTGATTAGTTTGAAAGGTGTCGTCTCTTCCTCTTTGGTAGGAGGGAAGTTTCATGAATGTGGCCTGCAAGTTGACAACCATACACCAGTCTGCTGGGGGCTTAGTCTTCCCACAGCCACTTCTGTACCAAAAAATCTGTCATTTATATATCTAGTTGCTGGAGATTACTTCACTTGTGGTATAGCTGCATTGAGTTTTCTGCCCCTTTGCTGGGGATCAGGTTATCCTGCTTCTCTCCCAATTACTGTTGCTCCTGGACTTTGCAGCCCTCAGCCCTGCAAGGCTGGAAGCTACAGGTACTCCAATAATCTTGGTAATGGCACATCATCCCTTTGTCAAAACATCTCTCAAGACATTTGTGTAAGCTGCAGTCAAGGATGTCCATTAGATATGTACATGTCAGCACCATGCAGTCTGACTGGAGATAGAGAGTGCACTAGTTGTTCGCAATGCAATGACAGTGACTGCTCTCAAATATGTAGCATAAAAAGGAAACATGTTTCAATTCAAGCACCGATCATTATTGGGGAGCTGTCTATTGCGGTAGTGGTAATTGCTGTAATATTGCTAGTAGCTTTTGTCTGGTTCAGATCCGCATCAAGACGAGACATGTGTGCAGGAAAAGAAAAATCAGCATCCACATTGGTGCATGCTGTGATCAAGAAGAGCTCATTTAGATCATCCTTTAGGAAAGGAAAAGCAGAAGTGTGGGCACATGAGGAGCTTAAAATTGTACCAGCATATGCCTTCAAGTATGATGAATTGGAGCAAGCTACTGGAGGGTTTGTGAAGGAAAGTGAGATCGGTAAAGGAAGCTTTTCGTGTGTGTACAAGGGAATTCTAAGCGATGGTAGGGTGGTTGCTGTGAAAAGGGCAACATTAAATGTAGCTAAGCAATGCAATGCCAAGGACTCTAAAGATTTTCATAATGAGCTTGATCTTCTGTCTAGATTGAATCACGCCCATCTTTTGAACTTGTTGGGTTACTGTGAAGAGAATGGTGAAAGGCTTCTAGTGTATGAATTTATGGTCAATGGAACGCTACATGAGCACCTCCATGGTAAATATGGTGGCCGGCTTAGCTGGATCCGCAGGGTCACCATTGCTGTTCAAGCAGCCAGAGGTCTTGAATATCTGCATGGATATGCTTGTCCACCAGTTATTCATCGAGATATAAAGTCAGCAAATATTCTTCTAGACGATGAGTGGAACGCCCGTGTTGCAGATTTTGGTTTGTCACTTCTGGGTCCACCAGATAGCAACTCTCCTTTGTCTGAGCTCCCAGCAGGCACGTTAGGTTACCTTGATCCGGAATATTACAGGCTTCACTATTTGACGACAAAGAGTGATGTATACAGCTTTGGGGTTCTCCTTCTGGAAATTTTAAGTGGTCGAAAAGCAATAGACATGCAATATGATGAAGGAAATATTGTGGAATGGGCAGTCCCTCTTATAAAAGAAGGTAAAATTTTGTCAATTCTGGATGTGAGGTTGGAAGCCCCTGCCAATGTGGATACTTTACATAAAATAGCAAAGATTGCTGCAAGATGTGTACGGATGAGAGGAAAAGAGAGGCCTTCTATGGGAAAAGTCACCACCGCTCTTGAGAGAGATCTAGCTCTCCTAATGGGGACTTCATCGGAAAACCAGCTGATCCTCCCCTCTGAAGTCGTGCTTGGGAGCAATCGGCTTCATCGTAAGGGTTCTCGGAAGAGCTCTGTTAGGAGATCAGGTTCAGAGGTGGGTTGCCATTCCTGCGTTATATCTTCTGATGGCGAAGTTCCTCTTGACAATCCAGTACTTGCATCGCTTACCTTTCCTAGTGTAGCCTCTTCTCAGCGAAGAGCTATTTCCAGATCTTCGATTGCAGGAAGTGAATCACAGGATATTATTGCAAAGATAGATGACGAACATTACTGTATTGAGATTGGTCCAGCTTCTCCTATATAAAAGGAATTAGAAACCGTTTATGAATCCCTTGTCACAATCAATGTAAGTCTCTATCAGCTACTTTAACTGTTCAATTGAACACATTGTGCGATGAGACACGAAAGCAGCACTTCAGATGTCAGGTCTCTGAAGAATTTTTCATTTTTTTTGTTAAGAATTTGTGGAAACAGAAGTATGTTTCCTTTAGATTCCGCTGTTTCATGCCATTCGAAACAATCAAAGATGGTCTGTTTTGTTGTTTCTAGTTCGTGTGTGTGTACCACTTAATCTAGGCCATGTACAAAAATAACACATGGAGAGCCCCTACTTTTTCCCTTAAAAGTCCTATTCCTGTACTTGTTTTGATTTTTGTTTTTCTGACAGGATTATCTCTAATGAAGTTCATATGAACCAACGTAAAGACGGCCAGCTTAAACCTTTTAGATTTCTTCCAATTATCTATACAGATGTTTTGTAATCCTAGAAGAAAGTCTGGTCACTTTACAGTTGCAAGCAGATATTGTCAACAGATTATTTGATTTGTGTTGTGGATCTTGATAATGGGAGATAGCAGTTCAGAAAGGAATTGCCATTTCTCTTTACTTCTTGCTTTATTTTCCATGTTTCCTTGCAAGTCTGGATAAGAATGTATATCTGGCTACGTATTTGCCTCTGTGTTGAACAATCACTTTACTTGCAGGATAATGATTTTGTTCCAGAGGCTGTGCATTTTCCATTATAGGTTCTGCTTAGTCTTGAGGAATTGAGCCCATTCAACTGGAGGATGATTGACATTCAGATATCAGTTTCATGCTTAACACTTAGGAGCTTGTTCCAAAAGAGTTCTGTGATCGAATTTGCATCTGTGATATGGAATGATTATGACTGTACTTATTGCATCTATTTGTTGGTAGGCTCTTAGCAAGCATTCAAAATCTTCTCCTTTTCTGATGTACCGTTTGACAGAGGGAAGAACCCTAGCTCACCTCTCCTAATGATTCCCTAGCTTTCTGTTGGAATAGATTTATACCGTAGATCTCTACTGAAAAATGACAAACTGAAACGTTGCTGCTTTTGCAGGCTCTTGCCTCTCCTTACGTGAGCTTCTGCATAGCTTTTAAACTTCAATAGCAACTGCTGAAAGACAAATTTTCTATTTAAATTTAGTTGCCATGAGCATTGTATGAGCAGATTTTTCTCTGAACGTTTCTTGGGTTATTAGCCTTCACCTTTGTGATCAATATTTATACAAAGGCTGGTTAGTCAAATTGGTAATTGCTGACTCTACTGATTGCCTGTCCTCTTTCAAAGGAGAGGATGATGTGGGCGTTTGTATTCACTGCAAGCCCTTACCTTTCAACTTTAGTATTAGAAGTTAGAACATACACTCTTTAAAACATATGATTTCTGATTAGCTGTATATTATTTTCTTTGTTTTTTTGGTGAAAGTAGAGGTTGTTGCGTAAAATTTGTACTTGATATGTGAAGGATAATGCTATTTCTAGGTAGTAGCAACTTCACTTTTAGAATTGATTAGCGAACAATAGGCTTTTCTTAGCCTTAGTCGTATTTTTACTTTTTGTGAAGATCAAAAGAATCTAGAAGAATAGCTTGGTAAAATTCTGATGGTTATTAATTTTTAAAAGCAAATGTTCTATGGATATTTTGTTTTGGTTAATCCAACAATTTCAGCGTTATGGCAAGGCTTTCATGACACATATAAGAACAGTTTTTTTGTCTTTTATAAGATGAGTTTGGACTAGTAAATCTAAAATTGCTAAATACCAGCTTATTATTGCATTCACATGATGAGATTTTTTGATGATTATTATTTCGTTGTATTCAAGACAGCCCAATTAATCAAATAAAATTGTCCTAGAAAAGACTCTTCCTCAACTCTACTTTTTAATCTAACACCCATAATCAGATAAAACAGAAAATTGTTGCTGATCTTCGAGGTCAACGAAGGCTATAGGATAAGTATATAGCTTGGTAGTTTGCACCAGTCGTCGTGAAAATCATATGAACACGAGCATGCGGATGATTCTTTACTTTTGCAATTGGTTGCTATGATTTTGTTGATAAATAGGTGATTTTCATTTTATGATAGTTTTTCACAATGGATTTAACATTTCATTTACGAAATATGTCCATTTTGAAAATGTGACGTTGGCTAGGATTCATGTATATTCACAATAGTCATGATCAGTATTCAGAATATTTTAGTATTCACAATAATCACGATCAATATTCATGAATATTCACAATAATTATGATCATTATTCAAGAATATTCACGATCAGTGTTCACAATAATGACGATCAATATTCAAAATATTCGCTTTTCAATATTTGCAGTTTTAGATAATTGTCACGAACCATCAATCACGTAATCTTCAACATGCATTTTTAAAAAGTAGATAGTTTATTTGTCCAACGCATGAAAGACATTTTGTGGACATCATGCAAAAGAAAACAATACAAGAAAAAGAAAAAACTAGGACGTTGTGAATTAAGTATGCATCAACTTTCAAGTCTCATATTCACATATGTGATTATTATATGTGATTATTATAATTGGCATGTTCACAATCAAGCATGCAATTAGTTTGCTTTCCCGAAGCTGAATATAGTCAACTATTCAAAGGGTTCTTATAATAGTATGGTTGGGCTTACGTCGCCAACTTCCTTAGGATGCCAAAAGTAAAACCATGTATTATAAGACAAAAAATGCCCATAGTAAAGAACATCTTAAGGTTTTGCTTCCTTTATGGTCTGCTTCCATGTATTGCCCCAAATAGTGTTGTGCCCAATGACTCCAATTCCTTGCTTTGAGCAAATAATAGGGTGACATCTCAAATGAAATATAATGAAGTGTCAATGCTAAAAAGCTTATAATCTAAGGTCATATTTCTTCTAAAGAAAGAAAGAAAGAAAAAAAGGACATTGATAAAGGTGTGGGGCTTTATCAACAATAGATAAATGAGATATGACAGCCCTGCATGGAGTGCACTCATTAACTAGAGCAAAGTAAAGAAATTGCCTAAAAGTTGGGAGGGATTCAAAACGCACGTCTGATGGACTAAAGAAAATTCTTAGAAGGCTGAGAGAAGGGGAATCAAATTTCAATCAAGGACAGCGTCTGAAGGGAGGGCATACGCCTGCATTAATGACTATGAATACAAATACAATAGAATCATCACAATGCGCTCTATTTTATTCTTTGATACATATGTGATACAGCATATACTATATATGTATATATATATTTTAGTATATAAGTTATAAGCAATGAGCATGGTGTCATTGGTGTGGCTTAGAACGAGTTACCGTACATGCATCCATTAAAGCGCTCAATAAATGCAGCCACGTTTGTCTTCCATTTACAACGCACATGCAATGATGAATCACGAATGAATGAATGCTCATATCATCATCCATTACCAATTTACCACTGCCATGCGATGCCCAAGCCAAGGTGCTCAGCTCAGCAGCCTCAGCTGCTGCCACAGTGCCACGGTCCACTGATTTAGGTGCCCGTCTGTCGCATTTTCTGAAGAAGAAGAAAAAATATTGTTAGGTATATGTGTACAGAGTATGTCTCGAGACTTGGAGCCTGCCAAGCACGCGATGATGATTTTGAAGCCCGCCGCGTTAGGTTTTTCAATTAACGCCCACATTTTATGAACATCTTCACGATTAACCATGTAGAATATTCCCAAGTGTTACCTATGATTTTGCCACATTTTCACAATCATTGGATTTGTTTCCAATGGCTTCATCCAAAATCATGAATTATGCCAAACTATTTCAAAGACATTTGGATTGTTGGATGAGTGTGGGACCCTCACTCCATCTTTTCCTAGTGTCAAGAGTGTGATGAAGAATGAGCTATTCCCATTTTCACTATAGATCATCTAACTTGCACCTTTCCCGGTGTCATGAAAAATGAGCTCTTTCATGAAGACTGAGCTCTTCCCATTTTCACTATCGATCATCTAGATTACTCCGAGTGGTAGTTAGAGCACATCCACATGGACATGAAACATGCACCGAGACCGGTTAACTATTTTAGATCAGAGGGCATTGAAATTTGAGACGGTGGATAGCAGGGCCCTCTAAAGCTATTCTTCATTGAGCAAACTTGTCATCTGTTTCACAAGGACTGAACATTTGGATAGATGGATGATGGAATTGCTCTTTGTGTCCATTACGACATGCTCTTATGACACTCAAACTAACTTCCAAATGGGTGGGCATAAAATATATGATGCCATGGCCCCTTGCCCATTGAATGCGAGTTGGATAAAGCCTTTGAGTGTGATGTCAAGGATACACCTAAGCTAGAAGCCCAGGTTGTGAATTGTGATGTGTAAAGTGGAATACATAATGAGCTAGTGGAATATATTAAGAGCTTGCTCAAAATTTTGTGAATTTTATATAAATATATTGGCTTGAAAAATCCCTTAAATGATTTTTGTATTGGCTTAGCCCTTGTAAACATGTGGACACTTCTAATTTGTAGATTCATAGATGGACTCCTTCTGTGGTGCGCCTACAAAAAATAAATAACACAATGGCATTAAGCTCCATCAGTCTCGAGGTTGTTAGAGCTCAAAAGCTTTTGTTCAAGTGGATATGCCAAGTGAAACCTACAGCCATGTTCCTTAGAAGTACGGTACGAGAGGTAGTTGTAAGCCACCATACATCTTTTGCCACACGTATTGCGACCTGGTTGCAACCTGCATAGCAGGTCGCAATAAAAAATGAAGGCCAAGCACACAACCTAGAGTAGCTTGGCTCACTTTATCCCATAAATTTTTCTTGTATATCGAAAAGTTGTATATATTTCCTTGCAAACAAGACTCTCTCAAATGTGTGATGGCGCAAGGCTTTCAACTTGGAAGCTCAAGCTACACATGTGGCGCTTGTCAACAATGTACACACTATTGAAAAGAATTTAAAACCAATCACTAGGTAATGCCTTGCAATTGGCTCGGGCTTGAAAACTAGACATGTGCAATATAATATCATGTTGAATTCCGATAGAATCTAGTGCAGTATGCAGATCACATCACACAATCACAATAGCCACTCCTCACAAGCTCTCAAAGATGGCACAACAAAAGTTAAGTCTATTATAAAGAAACATTGTACATATAGCAAAGCCCCAAACTGCATGGGCTCAACAGGTGTCACTAAACTGGCCTACCACCTATCAAACTAAGGTCGGGCCCAATATGGCCAAATTCGACCAACAAACTTGGGACATGCCCCCAAGTATAGCAAGTACTGTAAATAACTCTGTACAAGCTAATTCTTCCTATGTGTGGCTACTCGGCTAACCCAAGTAGCCGGCTACGAGATCAATGCCCGCTGATATAACAATAGTGGGTCACGTCCCGATCACTACTGAAAACAGGAAACTGACTAACTGTACATTCATTACAGTATCACATTTGAAGCTTATAATAATGAATCAGATCAAAACTAATTTCTAACTCTCTCCCTTAAGCTCAAATGTGATAAGAGTGAAAACCAATGATTTGTAGCAATGTCTGGAGTGTCCAAAAGATGTTATGCATGTCCATGCTACTCTGTACTTGACTCACACTCAAGCACACCAACAAACCACCAGGTTTGACTCACAAAGTATCATGCAACCACAATGCTCATACAGAGAGTCTACCAGACTCTCGACCAACTGACCCCAATCCAACTTGAACACAAGTGGACCACATGAGCGACATGGCTCAAACTGAGAAAATCCCACTGCCACTATGAGACTTACATCCTCCATCTAGCTAGCCTGACATCCTATCAGGCACTTACAAGCACAAACCTGTAAAGCTGACATAAATGAGCGATTGAGGCTCAACCTGAGGAAATCTTACTGCCACCATAAGACTATACCCTCACCGGATAGACAGCTAGTAGACATAATGACAAGTCAAAGAGCATAAAATGACTACTTTGTTTTCCTGAAGCAAATGCACAACCACATACGACTCCGACTCAGATCTTGACTCCCGTAACAAGGTAACATGCAAGCCCACACACACTCATGCAAACCAACACGAATGATAACGCGTCAAATACATGACCAAGGCCTGCCCAAACTTCGGTATCCTATCGTACCAACATCTATGCCACATGTAGATCTACTGCTATACCACTAATCTCCAAATCATGTCTCCAACCATGGCCCGCACCTGTAACCAAGATGCCCTCACGTCCAAGCATATCCAACTGTTCAATAAGTCCTGAAAGCTGATCCCCATCCATTCTCCATGCTCCAAGCACAAGAGTCTACCAAGGACTCAATGAATGAATGTACACAAACCTCACCATAGGCTATATCTGAGTAGTTCGCCTATCTCCCAGAGATACTGATGATAGTCTGCCTCTCCTACATCCCATGTAGGATCAACTTCCCATGCTTCACGTTGCCAACTCTGATTTGACCAGTACATAGGCCTCCCTCCAAGGAGCCTATCTTACCAACACATCCATTGCCAAAGACAAAGCAAATACAAAGTAGATCCACTATCGTGATGAACAACTCACCCACGATCCATAGCATATCAGGTAGGATAGCTCCAGAACCCTATACCATGTACCATCTGATCACCAAGTATCCATTACCTGCTAATAGCTCCCCAAGAATTTGTCCACCTATCGTGCAACTAGACTCCAGCTGGATCTAACCAGGAACTGCATCCTGCTTACCAAATAATGATGGATAGAAACAACATGTGATGCCAACCTGGAGACTACCGTGCATATGACCATGCAGCTCACCTGATTACTCGCCAAAGTATCAACTATCACTCCCTGAGCAACCATCTCCATCCCTGTCGGCTCATAACCATGGGCATGCTGGATCCACATCATGTCGTAATGCACTCCATGCCCTCAGAATATGTACCACCCCAGGTACACTCCATGCCACCTACCTCCAAGTAGGCATGACCCATCCCTAGGTCATCACATGATGCATCAGCTGAAGAACATCGTCCATACATCAAATGACATATCATACATGAGCAACTGTAGCATCTCCCTGAGTGACACCCCAATGGACTCGTCATCCACATACTATGCCCACATGATGTCTCCGATCCTTGTCACCATCCTGCTAGACATGCATCACCTGCTCCACCTGGCTCCTAGCATCTGCTCGCTCTCCCTGGCTATGTGCCACCCGACACCATGCCAATGCAAGCATATCCCTGAGTCGCCGCTCATGGGATCCCGAGGCTGCTGTCTCCCTGATCCTACTGAGGTATTTGTCTTTGAGTGACTTCCTCTAGGCTTATCCCTGATCTCACCACTTGAGAATCTGCACCATGGAAATTCCAACACTTGTGCCAAGCCTAGACTCCTACAAATACAGCCAAATGTATGAAAGCTATAGATAGCTTATCCACACCCATCATGGTAGATGTCTCCCCATCGATGCCAATGTCCAAAAGTGCCCCCCTGTTGTAATGCCATCATGTACTCCCAAATGAGCACACCATGAAGTCTTCACCATCAGTGTCTCCTCTAGTAGATCGCTAGCAAGACACCCATCATAGTGTTTGCCCTTCGATCACACCCTGTGCAATCTCCATCAGCTCTCCATCCTAGAGCTGGCTCCCAAAGCTTCACACTTTGTCCATGCGTTTGCAGCTTCCTGATTTCGTCATGAATCCCACCTGTAAGACCTGTCCATCAAATGACTCAAGTCCAATATGAAATAGCTACCCCATGATGATCATCCCATGTCATCCTACAGTGCTATCCCTACCAGGTATTCCAATGCCATCCCCGATCACAAAGATCTAAGCATCTACCTGTAGTGCCCACCTGTATTCCCCCAAGCTAGCTCCTAGTTGCTCTTGTGAATGGTTCCAAACCACTCCCTGAGAATACATTGAGATGTGAACTCCAAAGCCACCATCAAGTCCCTCATATGATTGTGCATGCCAATATCCCTCCAAGTGAACCTGTGAGACCTTCCATGGCCCAAACCAAACGATCTGCACTCTGTCATCACTGAAATCTGCATCCATGATGCAATACTGATATGGCAAATTGACTTGACTTATCCAAACTGGCAGTTGAAGTGTATTTCTTCGATGACAAACCTGATACACTGCTCCACAGCTAAAATGACTTGATCAAAATTGACTTACCGACTACAAAACTGCAAAATCATCACGCTCACCACTCGTCAAGAGCATCCAAAGTGTGATTATTGACCCATTCTTCATCCTATGTGTGTCTCACACACAGCTCATCCAATGCAAGTCCGCTATCTTGCCCAATGGCTTCCAATTGGCATCACCTCATACTTCGATCACCTGTGACCGCCAAAATGTGTGTACCTCCAAGCTAGCCCATATTTCCCTCCGAACGAGAAATTTCCAAGCTACAAATACGTGTGTCAATGCAGCTATCACCTGACTCGACAATGCCACTGCCGATCATACCTGTGAGATTATTCCCCCAAAACGCCACTTGACGTTGGTCGGTTCTAACTCCAAGAGTTGAACCTGATCACAAGAATTTTTCACCTGTAATTGGCATACCATGCCTACCTCTCACCTGTGATTGCTTGCCCTCTCAAAATTGTCGCCAATGATGAGTGACTACGTCGCCAAACTGCACTTCCGTCGCCA
The DNA here is from genome assembly GCA_029204225.1 of Diphasiastrum complanatum. NCBI lineage: Eukaryota > Viridiplantae > Streptophyta > Lycopodiopsida > Lycopodiales > Lycopodiaceae > Diphasiastrum > Diphasiastrum complanatum. The sequence goes on along the minus strand of CM055099.1, from coordinate 46,241,741 downwards.
AAACTAGCTTTCTCCACACAATTCCGCTACCATTCTCCCCCATACTGCATTTACCACTTCCAAACACCCTGTTACACTGTCAGGAGTAAGTAATAATGATTTTGAAGCGATAATGCCTCATTGTACCACCCTGTAGCAAGTTTCACCAGCCAAAAATTGTCTCAAATTTGGCCTTACGGTACCCAAATGGCAAATGTAGCCCATCACTAGGTCACCCACACTCCGCTCGATAAAATGGTGACAAAAACACCCCGAAATACGTTTTTTCCTGCTCTGTAATGTCGCTCTGTCTGCTGGCTCTAAACAGCCAGTTTCAGGGGTCATTTTGGCCCAAGGATGGCCAAAAAAGGTGCCTTCTGGCTATAGTTAGCTCCAAAACCATTATGCCTTGCAAAAATGAGCTGTATCTTCATGTTGAAAAATTTTAATGAAGTAAGGTCCAACTTGGACTTTGGTTCCCTTCATGCACTTCAACATGAAAATTTTCAATGAAGGGAAAGCCACTTTTATCCTTCACCCTTCACGGGCCCCTTTCAAGCCCATCCAATGGTTGATTTTGATCCAATGGCCACACTCCATCTCACACGCCAACTTACCTTCCTCCAAGCGCTAACACCTTTGAAGCACTAGCAAGCCATTTGTGTTGGCCACACGACCTGATCCGCAAGTTTCCACGGCCCCTTCTCCACTCTTCTTCATGTTGATTTCCAGCAATGGCCGCCCTGTTGATCACTCCATCTCCTCCAACGCTCCACGGCCGCCCACGGCTTCTTGTAGGCTAATTCTCCTTACTAGGGTGCCTTATCTAGCTCTTCACAGCTTCGGAATTGCCCATCTGGAGAGAAAGATCATTGCTTTTCAGCTTGTAAACCCTAGCTGAGCAAGGAAAGAGACTTCATGGGCATTTTTCCACATTTTTCAGTGGTTCTTCTTGCAGCTTCCTACACCACTGAGGTCGTCCTACCTCTAGTGATCTGATCCAATTTACAATTCTCCAATTGATGCGGTATTGATTGCAAACAAGCTGATTATCCCAAAAAATCCGTCAACATCAAAACTGGAAATTTTCCAAATTTCCTCCGTTTTCAACCAATTTGCTTCCTGTAAATTGTTATGGCTCTTTGTCACTGCTCTTTGCATCGCCATGCAAGCCCCGTTGCGCCAAACGGCTGTCCACATAGTGAATAACGTAGCCAACACCGATGATTTCCCCAAAACCACCGAACTGCAAGATTCTCTGTGAATTCTCCCCATAATTCACCTACGACGATCATTTTGATCTTCCCCGAAGCTCCGATCAAAGGAACCTTGCTGTCTCTTGCCATCTGGACTACCGATACCCCGTATGGAGTCCTATCTCCTGAGACTTTTTGAGTGCTATTTCTCCTGGTGAAAGACGATATCCCATAGCTCCACCGGATCATGCATACCTGCAACACCCTGATGCTTTGATACCATGTTGAGATTCTGTTAGGATCTAGTGCAGTATGCAGATCACATCACACATTCACCATAGCCACTCCTCACAAGCTCTCAAAGATGGCACAACAAAAGTTAATAGATTACAAAGAAACACTGTACATATAGAGTATTCACAAACTGCATGAAAAGGTAGGTGTCCTAAAATTGGCCTACCACCTGTCAAACTAAGGTCGGGCCCAATATGGCCAAATTCGACTGACAAACTTGGGACATGCCCCCAATTATAGCAAGTACTGTAAATAACTCTGTACAGGCTAATTCTTCCTATGTGTGGCTACCCGGCTAACCCAAGTAGCCGTCTACGGGATCAGTGCCCAATCAATATATCCTAACGGGTCACGTCCCGATCACAACCATATACAGTAAACCAAATAAACTGTACACTAATTACATCATCACATTTAGAGCTTATACTAATGAATCATAACACAAGCTGATTTCTAACTAGATGAATACTCTTTATCCATAGCTTATTTTCAAAGATCAAAATCGGGCTGACCAAGTGCGTCTTCGACAGTCATCGGGGACGTCGTCGGCTTCCGAACAAAGTAAGCTGTAGACTCGTTGATATACTTGATAGGTGGTGTGCTAACTCTTGTCAATCTTCTAGGTAATGGAAGTTGATCATTTCCATCATGTTGTATTTGCTGAATTGCAACATCATCATCTTCGGATTCATTGCTGATAAGTTGATTGTCGGAACTAGATGAGCTTGGACCTTCTATAGGAATAGTCGGTTGAGGACCGGCTTCCAACACTTGAGCGGCTGCCTTTTCGTAATCTTTGATGATTGCTTTTGCCTTTGCCAACTCAGTGGTTGTCATACATTTGGATTTACCAAATTTTTTTTAAAATCCTACCAATGAAATGTGGTAGGTTTCAACTTTCCTGAACAGGTATCTAATTTCATCCGGTGTAACTAGATGATCAGGCACTTGTGTTTGTAAATAAGAATCGCATTTAAGGATGGTCGCATCCAATTTATCTTGAAGACGTTCATGTTCCAACTCAGCCATGTCCAATTGACCACCCAACAACAAGACCTGTTGTTTAGCGTCTTTGATCGCTTTGTCCACTTGATCTTGCACTGTTGTCAATGAATTCTGAAGAGTCACCACATATTCTTTGAGGCGCTCAGCAGTTTGTGTGGCTTTCTTCAGTTCAGCTTTATATTTTGCCTCATGTTGCTTGGCAATCTTGAGCTCGTGATTCAATTGAATAACCTTCTGACTTATCAAGATATTCTCGATAGCTAGCTCTGATATGCATTTGTCCATGTCTTTCTTTTCATCGAGCATGGTCTGGATCACTCGTGCAAGGTTTGAGCAGCAACAGCAGGAGCAACACTTGTGAGGATTGTGTTGGTTTGGCTCTGGTGTCTGGTCGGTTCTTCTTCTTCAAAACTGTCAAGTTTGAGTTGAGCATTTGAGCTAGAGCTTGATTTGCCAACAATGGAATGACATGAAGCATGATCATATAATCATAGAAAAACTCTCATATATAGAAAGCCTTTTCAACATGAGCTTGATGAGAATGATCCAAACATTACAAGTGTTAGGAGTTTTTCGGACGAGGGGTTGGTTCCATCAGAAATCCCTAAAAGGAGAAGGGACCACAATGCCCTTACGGTAGGGACCGAGGATAGCCGCTTCCAACCCTGGTGGCTCGTTCGATCGCTCCCTGCTCTTCCAGCCAATGGAAGCTTTCCAGACTTCCAGAAGTATGGTAGAAAGAGGGTAGGTTCTGCTTTAGTCAACTTGGTCTTGGCCCAGTACTACGGTCATCCTCTCACACTACTATCGAGACTGATTCTCCTAGAGCAATACAAAAACTATGACATCCCGCGTCCTTGCAAGATCCACTATTGGTAGGATGCAGGGCTCTGGTGCTCTAAGGATTTCATCCAACCGCTCTATCCCGAGCATGGATATAATGCTCTGGCGGTGGTATATCTTCAGCCCTAGCAAGATAGTAATGGTTAGATGCGAAATATCGATGTATGACATGTTAGGTCCTAGAGAGAGATTGGGACGCATCCCTGCCATTGTGGTGTTCAGACCATACACGAATTTTAAGGACCCTAATTATAAAAAAAATTTCGGACCTTCAGAAATATGACTACCTAAAGGGTCGGTGGCATCTTAGACCTGCTAGACCTGAGTTCTTCTTTCGAACCTCTAAATTGTTCTCATCTCTAACGGTGAACTTGTGGCGGTGCAACCACATAGGTCTACTGTGTACCTAGGATATTCTCCTAAGTCATATCCCTGGTCTCGATTAGTACTACTGTCTGATCCAGGCAACCGCATCGCTGGTTCTCTAAGTAGAAGGGGCTGGGCTCTATCTGCGTACGTGACAGAGGTGGCTTCTGTCAGATGCCAAAATATGTCTTCTATGAGTACATATGCTTCAAAGTAGTTGTACTCCCCACAATGTTGTGTTCTACGTACAGTGTCTCCTAGGCATAGATATTGGTAGAGTTCTGCGGTGAAAAATTAGTAGCATGGAGGTCCTCTCTGCCTCAATTGACAGATGTCACTACGCGTAGGTTGGAACTGACCCTCTTCTCCCATCATACAGGATCCAACTCATTGTTTCTATTATCTCAATTCTAGACCCCTCCTTTGACATTAGGTTATGTGTCTGCTAAAGTCCTAGGACTGTTAAGGGTAAATCCATTGAAATTGTTTAGTTTTTATTGGACACCCTAAACATTGTTTTTCTAAGTGGGGTAGGTCAAGTGAAATGTGGTGAGTACATTACGCGTGCCATCCTGTTCACTGGACAGTAGCGTTTCCCAAATTTCGGTCCTGGGTATTTCGCTAGACAGTACCAAAAATGGTGTACTTACTTTGCGACTTAACCGTGACAGCGTATTTCAGCTCTTTCCGGCGGACTCCCCGCTCTGGTGTTTCATAGAGGCAGGCCTAGTTAACACTTTCCATAATAGAGTCACAAAACGATTTCAACTTGGAAACTTCAAATAGCGTACTAACGGATATTTTAGCACAGAGTGACTAGTGCTAGAAATCACGTAGTATCAAGCGATTGCTTATTGTCCTATCCACAGGAAAATGATTTCATTATGAGTGAAACAACATTCAAGATTTTGGTGATTCTAGTAATTTCATGCAGCGAGAAAGCATTTGTCAACCGCTCTAACAATCCTTACGTTTGTTAATTTCCAGATAATACGACATAAGCAAGTAAGGACCTCCAACCTTAAACCACCGTATGGTGACGTGACTTACTTGCTAGTCTAAACCCAACATAACATGCTTACGGGAATTTGGTACACCAAGTCACTTATGTTCACTAGCATTGCAGGCATTGTATTGTAGAATTGCTATTAAGTCCCTTCACTATGTAACACAGGATTGCGGATCCCATACATATCCACTCTATCACGGAATGGTGTGGAACCACAAAAAAAACCGATTAACTAATAACCAGTATGCATATGAACATCATACCATATAACAGTATTGAGATGAAAAATGAGTTACCTTAGTGATGAATTGGGAAGCCGGATTGCCGCAAGAACCGCTTAGTCATGAATGCTTCTTCACTCCTTCAATCACAATCCCTTTGTTGTTTGCTGCCAGTTTTGCCAGTGGTGGTTGGATACATAGTGAGACCAAAGGGAAGGCAACTGGCAGGGATGGAACATTGGCAATGACTGATATATCGGTTTACTGTAGAGCAAATCAGATTTGTCATATACAGATCCTCTTTGTCAGCGATGGAAAGACAAGGGCTTGATTTATTTCTTTTGAGTAGAAAAATCTTCAAAAGCTTTCTCTCTGTCAATGATGGACAAGACAGGACAGGCAAGGCAGAACCTGCTTCAACCAGAGGTAGGCATCGATCAGAACTTTAGAATCTCTGATTCTTGATGGTTCCCAGGCTGTAGGTTCTCTTCACAGTAGGTCGCAGATCCAGTAGGCAGGTGTGAATCGACAGTAGGACAAACTGTAGGCAACTAGAACTAGTAGATAGACAGGTGGGCAACCACGGACAGGTAGCGAGGAGTTACAGAGGCTACACAGGCAGATGGCAATGGTAGGAGGTCGCACCCTGCTCTGGAAAATGCAGGCATGCTGACAGGCTTCCAACGAGCACATTGAGCGAAGAGGCAACGGGTAGATCGCAGGGCCAGCAGAAGCGTTGGGCTGCAAGAGGCAGTTGATGAGGCAGCGAGCAACCGCAGGTAGGTTGCAGGTGAGGCAACGAGGAGTTGCAGGCAGAGGTAAGGCAATGAGGGCTGCAGGAGCAGCGAACAAAGGCAGGGTAGCGCACAAAGGCAGCCTCCAACGAGCTGTTCCAAGCTCTCCACAGGTGCAGCGAGGGTACAGGGCTGCAGACAGCAAGTGTGCAAGTCACCGAGTCGTCTTAAATGGAAAACAGGGCTTGACAGGTCCTTTGCATATTATGAGTAGTGATCAGAGGCCAACAGTGGTTCCTTTCATTGGTTGTCGTCTCTGTCTGATTGTTTGATTGGGTAAATGTACTAGTGGTGCACACACAACTACAAAAATGACTTATCATCACATTACACTGCTTCATTCTCCTTCTTCACATTAGAACTCAATAGGTAAACAAGCCTCTATGAGTATTTACCTATAAACTCACTCCCTCACACCCTTTTCTTCTCAAACAGTACCTCAGTATCATTGTTAGCCGATATTTCCGCATAGAAATTTGGGCTAATATTGATGTCTATTTTTGCAAAATTGTAAAGTGTGGCATGTAAAACTCGGCTATTAGAAAAAAAATCAGCATAAAATTGCATGTAGAGTGGGTCCCAACCTATTGTCCTAATGTGGCCAGAATAAAATTGATGCCTTTAAAATGGCCTGTAAAAATGTTTTACAACTTCTAAAATTGGCCAGTTGCATAATTGGAAATAGTTGACAAAGCCATGCTAAAATTTCACCATGTACTGAGACAATTTTTATTGATATATACTTGCCTAGTGTATTTTTCACTGAAACCGGGTTGTTGAGGGGGCCCTAGTCATGAATGCTAGAAAAAGTCAGTTCGAAGAAAAAATCGGCAAAGAAAAAATGCTGTAAAAATTGGGGCCAAAAAAGAAAAAATCAGCAAAAAAATTTGTGAAAACCCTAACAAAAAAAATGTTCTCAAGTTCCAGGCGCCAAACAAAATGTGTGAGCCAAATCGATAACCCAATAGAGAAAAAACCCAATGAACGGGCCAACACGTGCATGCTATCAGAAAAAATCAAAAAGAGGCCAAATGTGGTACTAAGGAAAATGGATGTTAAAAATTCACAATTCTAGCTTGACTAGTTTTGGTCATATGACTTGTAAATAGTTAGATGGTCATGATGTGGCTTGTCACACGTGCCAAATAGCATAGGATTCCATTCATAAGGATGTTCTCAAGTAGACCTAAGTATTAGAACCTTTGGAATGAGTCCAAATTATGCTTAGATACAAGGGAGAAAAAATAGGAGCTATTTTTGGTAATTTTTGCATTGTTGAGGGATCTCCAAGATTCCAACCCTAACTTGGTAGGGATGAAAGATCCACCAAAATTAGCAATAGGGATAGGTTTAGGGCTACTCATACCTGCCCAAAATCGTGATGGATCATGTATATATAGGTGATGATATCTCACCAAAATCAATCAAGCAATTTCATGTTTTTTCTCTCATAATGATGCAATTGCTCTCTATGTTCATAATTGTTTGAGTACTTGTGATTACTAATGATTATAGGATTGAATGTAGGTCTGGTGTATAGTACTCAGACTGTGGGAGGCTGTACTTTCACACGTGTGAAGCCTTCTTCAAGGATTTGGGCCATTTAGTGAGGTTCAAGCATAGATTTTTGATGGATTTTGATGATTCAACTTGTGCTAATCTTATGAAATCATAATCTATTGTTTCCCTCATCATTTCAAGTGTTTTAGGGTCCTTATTTGCTGTAATTTTTACGTGGTATCAAAGCCTAAAGGCTGAAATCAGCTAAATCCTTGGTTTTCATTCAATTTGATCACAATTTTTGATCTAAATCTTGTGTAGATTGGATCTTAGCATCTAGTATTGATTCTAGAACTCAAAGTGAGTCAAATACATTGGAGATTGGTGTTGTGTGACTTCATTTGCAGGTGTTTAGGTGTCTAAAACCAGAGGCAAAGTTGAATTCAATTCACATTACCAAGATAGCAAGTTTTGCTTGCTCCAAGCATTAATTTCTAAGCGAGTTTTGGAGGTGATTTCATAGAGGAGGCTTTCTAGCATTCAAGGAGAGGGAAGATCAGAGTTTTGGGGACTCTTCAAGGCTGTTCTAAGGTGTAGTAGACACCTCCTAAAGTGATTTAGGTTCAGTCCAACCATTGCTTGACTTATGCACCAAATTAGATCAATTTTTCATCAATTTTGATCATTTTTTGCTTGTGATTGGATAGTAGATTGTGTTGCATCCTCATTAAGTTCCATGTAGATCTTTTACAAGTGATTTTGGAAGTATATTAGGTTGCTGAAATTCACTCTTGATCAGATCATTTGGAAGCTTTATTGTTCTTTATAGAAAGAGGGGCAATTCTACTGGTATTGTCTACTTCAATCAAGCAAGTGCATTGTTTCTAGCATTCAATGATTTGATTTGTTAGAGATCATTCTTAGATCTTTATAGGAAGTCTATTACTGATATTTTCAGGTCCCTAAGAAGTGGGATAAGGTAGACCTTCAATCAAATCAATAGAAGTGACCTTCATTTGTGTCAAGTCCTTGATTAGGAGACTAGATGGCATCTATAAATGCATATCTTTTGGATACTAATGAAAGGCTCAACAAAACTAACTATTCCATATGGAAAGTTAGAATGGAATATATCATGATCATGCAAGATCTGATGGAAATTGTAAATGGTAAGGAGGGTGAACCTATTCATCCTCAAGAAAAAGCCAAATACATCAAGAGGTGCAATGTTGCACTACATTGCATAAAAATGAATGTTGCAAATGAACTCTTAAGAGAGGTAGGAGATTGCACTTCAGCTCAAGATGCTTGGGAGACTTTGCAAAAGGTCTATGAATTCAAGAACCAAACTAGAATGTTAGCTTTGAAGAATCAAATTTATAGAAGCTAGAGAGTGCACATACTTTTGTCCTAAGAGTAAAGGAATTGAACAAAGAGCTAGCCTTTATAGGTGACCCTATCAAGGATGAAGAGCTTGTTCAACTCATATTGAATGGACTAAGCTTTGAATTTGACAATTTGGTTCAGGGATATGCAATTATGGGTAAGCTACCCATACTTGAAGAACTCCAAGGCACGCTCATGGCCGAGGAATCAAGAAGGAGCCAAATGCAAGAGAGGATGGATAGGCTTTCCATCCAAGGTGGAAATGACCAAGCTCTCTTCACCAAAGGCAAAGGCAAGTCCAAAGGCAAAGGATCAACATTCAAGAAGTCTACAAAGCTTGAGGATCAAGAAGGACCCTCAAAGGCATCTCCATCAACCACCAAAGTCAAGAAGGACAAATCAAAGGTGAAGTGCTACTATTGTAGCAAGATGGGGCATTATGCCTCGGAATGCTTCAAGAGGAAGCAAGATCAAAGCCAAGCCAACATGAGCAAAGAGGAGGAGGAGGAGAGTTCACATGAGGACTCTCTCATGATGTCCATATTTTCTTCAACAAGCTTCAAAGGAGAAGATCCTTGGTGGATTGACTCGGGTGCTAGTTCACACATGACTAGTAAAAGGGAGTTTTTCTCTTCTCTCTTATCTTATTATGGACCTATAAAGTCTATCTATACAGCAAATGATGAAGCTTGTAAGATTGAAGGAGTTGGTAGCATTCCCCTTTGCTTAGGATCTTCCAAAAAGATCAACATAGAAGGTGTTTTGTACATTCCTACAATAACAAGAATCTACTAAGTGTTGGCCAAATGGTAGACAATGGTTTCAATGTTGACTTTGCTTCAAATGAATGTTTCATCAAGAAGAAGGGTAAGATAGTGTCTAAGGGCACTAGACTTGGCAAACTTTATAAGCTGGATGCATTTGTGGATACTAATGTTGTCATGTTGGCCGAGAAGAGCAAGATATCTACCTTTACTTTATGGCACAAAAGACTTGGACATGTCAACTCGGGTTCCATGGAGACTATGATCAAGGAGGAGTATGCTTTAGGACTTGTAAATAGTTAGATGGTCATGATGTGGCTTGTCACACGTGCCAAATAGCATAGGATTCCATTCATAAGGATGTTCTCAAGTAGACCTAAGTATTAGAACCTTTGGAATGAGTCCAAATTATGCTTAGATACAAGGGAGAAAAAATAGGAGCTATTTTTGGTAGTTTTTGCATTGTTGAGAGATCTCCAAGATTCCAACCCTAACTTGGTAGGGATGAAAGATCCACCAAAATTAGCATTAGGGATAGGTTTAGGGCTACTCATACCTGCCCAAAACCGTGATGGATCATGTATATATAGGTGATGATATCTAACCAAAATCAATCAAGCAATTTCATGTTTTTTCTCTCATGATGATGCAATTGCTCTCTATGTTCATAATTGTTTGAGTACTTGTGATTACTAATGATTATAGGATTGAATGTAGGTCTAGTGTACAGTACTCAGACTGTGGGAGGCCGTACTTTCACACGTGTGAAGCCTTCTTCAAGGATTTGGGCCATTTAGTGAGGTTCAAGCATAGATTTTTTATGGATTTTGATGGTTCAACTTGTGCTAATCTTATGAAATCATAATCTATTGTTTTCCTCATCATTTCAAGTGTTTAGGATCCTTATTTGCTGTAATTTTTACAATGGAGGCCATCTATGAACATAGGGGTTGACAAAGGGTAATTTGGATAACCCTAGGGAGGGTATACCCACCACTAGCCTTTGAAAAACTTAACCACCTATGCTATTTTAGGGTGTACCCAAGAGAAAGGCTTTGAATGCCCGACTCCCTCCACTCTCTCACCATTTACTATGGAGGCCACTTGGTGTACCTTCCAAAGGGAAGTGGACATTTGGCAAAAAGGGCACGAAGTGCATGAAGGTTGGCAAAACTCCATCTTGAAGGGGACCATTGGGGTTTGGCTATAAAAAAAATCCCACTCATTGTATTTTTGTGATTAGTGGTTTTGGAATGTAATTGTCTTGTGTTGTTGGCTTGAGCATGTAGTGTTGATTGATGAGTGTCTGGAGAGGTTAGTTGCTCAAGGTTAATTGCTTGAGAGCTGATTGGTGTTACTTATGTCCATGGTTGCTTGAGAGAGTCTATTTGTTACATGGTAGATGTTTCAATATGGATTAGGGTGTGTTTGAAGAGTGCTTGTTATTTTTTCATCATATGTGAGTGATAAGTTTGGATTATAAGTTGAGATCTTTTGCTCTTGTGTGCTTCTTGTTAGCCGATATTTTCGTACGGAAAATCGGGCTAATATTGAGGTTTAAGTTTGCAATGATTGAAAAAATCGGCATGTAAAACCCGGTTATTAGAGAAAAATCGGCACAAATTTGCCTTAGAATTGGGTCTCAGCCCACCCTAAAGTGGCTAGACACAGTTTAAAAGTAAGAAACTGACTTTCGAAAAAAACCGTCAAAGATATTGTGGTCAAGTTTTGTAAGACCGAGCCAAAAGTGTCGGTCCACCTAGAATTGGGTCCCAGCAAGCCCTAAATGAGGCTAGAGCAAATTTTGTGGCCTAGAAAAGGTCGGTAAATATTTTACGGCCTTTCAAAAAAAATGGCCAGTTGTAAAAAACTAGCCGGTATGACCGTGCTAAAATCTCACCATGTATAGAGTCCATTTTTACTAATATATGATCACTCAGTGTATTTTTCAAGGAAACCGTGTTGTCGTGGAAGCCCTAGTCATGAATGCCAAAAAAGTCAACCCCAGTCAAAGAGCCATCAAAGAAAAATATTTATCGGGCAAAACCCAAGCTGTGAATTGTGGGCAATACTTAAAATTGGCGAAAACTCTAACGAGCAAAATTGGGCAAATTACGGGAAATGGTCAAAGTACGCAAATCAGTCGGTAATCTTTTTGAGAAACCAAAAACCAAAAGTCGGGCTGTGCATACTGCAAGGAAAATCAAATGAAAAGCCAAGGAAAATGGAGGACCGAGAGAAATACAGGACATCTAACAAGAGAGAGAAAGGTTGGCAAGAGTCCTCAGCAACCTTTTGGATCATAAATGCAAGAAGGCCTTAGAGGCTAGCAAAGTTTGGCAGATACCTCCTCTAGTTGTTGACAAAAGAAGCATCTTGGCTAGTTTTGGAAAGGGGCTAAGATGGCACCAACCCCTACACCCTCAAGGAGGCCACTTGATGTACTTGCCAATGGGGATTGGACAAATGGAAAGAAGGCTGGAAGGGCATGAAAATTGGCAAAGCCTCATTTTGAAGGGGGACACTTGGGATTTACTATAAAAAGAGGCCACTCTTTGTGTGAAGATATAGTTGGATATAGTTGGCTAATGATGTGATAGTTTGAGGTCATAGTTGGATAATGAGATGATGTTGATAGTTGTTGAGTTGAGAGTGGAGAGTTTGATGAGTTTGATGTGATAGTTTAGATGTGATGTTGGTTGAGAGTCTTTTTGAGGAGAACTTGCTTGCTTGAGGATGCTTGGAAGTTAGTTCCATTTTGATGTTGTTGCTCCATGTTAGAGTCCGCTATGGGAGTTGGTGGTTATTGCTTGAATCTCATCTCTAGTAGGAGTGCATCATGGAGTGTTTGATTTTGCATTGAGAAAAAAAGTGAGTACTTGGTGTGCATACCTTTTGAGTGCATTGAGTGGGTAGCGTCGAAGTTGGAGTGATTGCTTGTATGATTTGGTTGTGCATGGTAAGAAAGAAGTCTTTTGATTGATGATTGATTGAGGGATACTAAGGTTTTGCAAATGGTTGAATGATGGAAGTAGGTTGATGGTGTTTGATTCTTGTAGTTGGATGATGGTGGATGAAAATTTAGTAATGCTTGTTTCCTACTTGGTTAGTTGATTGAAGAGTCATTATTGGGTGATTAAGCTATTATCTCTCGCTTGGCTGGACTCTTGTTAGGATTCTTGTTTCAATAGAGTCATGACATTGGTTTTTGTGAACGAGATTGAAAGTGTTGGTTTGTTTGAGAAGAACAGGGTGTGAGGGAGTGAGTTTATAGGTAAATACTCAGAGAGGCTTGTTTACCTATTGAGTTCTGATGTGAAGAAGGAGAGTGAAGCAGTGTAATGTGATGATAAGTCATTTTCGTAGCTGTGTGAGCACCACTAGTACATTTACCCAATCAAACAATGAGACAGAGATGGCAACCGATGAAAGGAACCACCGTTGGCCTCTGATCACTACTCATAATATGCAAAGGACCTGTCAAGCCCTGTTTTCCATTTAAGACGACTCGGTGACTTGCACACTTGCTATCTGCGGCCCTGTACCCTCGCTGCACCAGTGGAGAGCTTGGAACAGCTCGTTGGAGGCTGCCTTTGTGCGCTACCCTGCCTTTGTTCGCTGCTCCTGCAGCCCTCATTGCCTTACCTCTGCCTGCAACTCCTCGCTGCCTCACCTGCGACCTACCTGCGGTTGCTCGCTGCCTCATCAACTGCCTCTTGCAAACTGCCTCTTGCAGCCCAACGCTTCTGCTGGCCCTGAGATCTACCCGTTGCCTCTACGTTCAGTGTGCTCGTTGGAAGCCTGTCAGCATGCCTGCATTTTTCAGAGCAGGGTGCGACCTCCTACCATTGCCATCTGCATGTGTAGCCTCTTTAACTCCTCGCTACCTGTCCGTGGCCGCCCACCTGTCTGTCTACTAATTCGTTTGCCCACAATTCGTCCTACTGTCGATTCACACCTGCCTACTGGATTTGCAGCCTACTGTGAAGAGAACCTACAGCCTGGGAACCATCAAGAATCAGAGATTCTAAAGTTCTGATCGCTGCCTACCTCTGGTTGAAGCTGGTTCTACCTTGCCTGTCCTGTCTAGTCCATCGCTGATAGAGAGATAGCTTTTGAAGATTTTTCTGCTCAAAAGAAATGAATCAAGCCCTTGTCTTTCCATTGTTGACAGAGAGGATCTGTATATGACAAATCTGATTTGCTCAACAGTAAACCGATATATCCGTCATTGCCAATGTTCCATCCCTGCCAGTTGCCTTCCCTTTGGTCTCACCATGTATCCAACCACCACTGGCAAAACCAGCAGCAAATAGCAAAGGGATTGTGATTGAAGGAGTGAAGAAGCATTCATGACTAAGCGGTTCTTGCGGCAATTCGGCTTCCCAATTCATCACTAATGTAACTCATTTTTCATCTCAATATTGTTATATGGTATGATGTTCGTATGCATACTGGTTATTAGTTAATCGGTTTTTGTTGTGGTTCCACCCCATTCCGTGATAGAGTGGATATGTATGGGATCCGCAATCCTATGTTACATAGTGAAGGGACTTAATAGGAACTCTACAATACAATGCCTGCAATGCTAGTGAACATAAGTGACTTGGTGTACCAAATTCTCGTAAGCATGTTATGTTGGGTTTAGACTAGCAAGTAAGTCACGTCACCATACGGTGGTTTAAGGTTGGAGGTCCTTTGCTGAGGTTCGAAAGAAGAACTCAGGTCTAGTAGGTCTAAGATGCCACCGACCCTTTAGGTAGTCATATTTCTAAAGGTCCGGAATATTTTCAATAATTAGGGTCCTTAAAATTCGTGTATGGTCTGAACACCACAATGGCAGGGATGCGTCCCAATCTCCCTCTAGGACCTAACATGCCATACATCGGTACTTCGCATCTAACCATTACTATCGTGCTAGGGCTGAAGATACACCACCGCCAGAGAATTATATCCATGCTCGGGCTAGAGCGGTTGGATGAAATCCTTAGAGCACCAGAGCCCTGCATCCTACCGATAGTGGATCTTGCAAGGACGCGGGATGTCATAGTTTTAGTATTGTTCTAGGAGAATCAGTCTCGATAGTAGTGTGAGAGGATGACCGTAGTACTGGGCCAAGTCCAAGTTGACTGAAGCAGAACCTACCCTCTTTCTACCATACTTCTGGAAGCCTGGAAAACTTCCATTGGCTGGAAGAGCACGGAGCGATCGAGCGAGCCACCAGGGTTGGAAGCGGCTATCCTCGGTCCCTACTGTAAGGGCATTGCAGGCCCTTCCCCTTTTAGGGATTTCTGATGGAACCAACCCCTCGTCTGAAAAACCCCTAACATTGGTGCGTCTGTCGGGAGGAATTTGATAATGGGCTATTGTTTGAAAGGCAATTATCTATACGTAGGGTTGTGAACTGTACAGATTAGCCATTTGCAAGTTGCTTATGTTATTTGACCCGCCAGACGCTTAACACTGGTGCGTCTGCCAGGAGTTACCTGATAAGAGATATTGCTTGAAGGGTAGTCATACTACTAGTGGCCTACAAATTTCATACGTCTCAGATTGCATATGTTGTGAACAATTCTACTGTTTAGACCGTCAACCGCAAGATAGCTTAGTTGTGCAAGCTACTAGTGCACACATTGTTTTCAGAAAACCGATATCAAGTATCACAGGTTGAAGTGGTTAGCATCACACAATGGTGTGTGTTGATTACACACCTAGAACATACGTTATGAGTTCACAATCCAACCCTAGCTGCATGTGATCCGACTTCGCCAAGGCCATTCTATTTCCAACAGTTTGGAATACAGTTTGGACTAGAGACTGCATACAATTTTCATCAGTAGGGAGTTTAGGCTGTGATGCCAAGTACTACTAGAAATCTTTCATAGAGTGACGGGACAAGTTAGAGAATGGGGTTCTATATGAAGCCTAGGGTGAAAGTGAAAACCAGAGCCCTGAGTCAAAAGTCATTACCCTACGACCCACCAAACCTAGCATCCCGTAGAGATGGCACCTGGTACAAAGAACCAAGAAAAATTGTACATGGGTATGATTGGATTAGGATTGAGCAAAAAAACGACCAAGTAGAGTTAGTTAGGTCATATGCAGTATTAGTGGACGAAGGATGGATGACCTATGGGATAATGTGAGAAAATCACAAAACGCATGTGCAACGACAGTTGATTGCTATCCGTAAGTGAGAAATCTATTATGCAGCAATCATTAGTGTCACCCTAGATGAGACATCATAAGTATACCAAGGAAACCTAGGTCTAAGGGAGCACCGCACGAAGAGACTTCAAATCCCCAGAGAGAGCGTTTAGGGCTTAGAAGAAGCCATCGTGGGTTCCTTGTCCCACCAGTCTTAAATGATGAGTCTCACTCACCTATAATGGACTTGGATGATACATTGGAACCTATAGAAGAACTACTAGAACTTGAGCCAACCGACGCTACAGAACCACCGTTAGTGAACGTAACACATGCTGCTACAGAACTTTTTGCCAACAGAATGGCACGACGTTTGACTGAACCAATCGTAGTACCCCTAGAGACAGGAGGACTACCGAAGATTAGTGACTCCTGAGTTTCATGGAGCACCGTATGAAAGTGCCGAAGAGCATATTGATGCTTTTTGGACCACCTGCTTTATCAGTGCCATCACAAACCCACATCATGAAATGATGTTTTTCGCCACCACTTTATCTAGAACGGCTAGACACTGGTATCATAGTCTGCGGAGAGGCTCAATTCACACCATTGAGGAGTTCTATAGATTGTTTCTAATTGAGTATGCTCCCCACCGAACGGCTAATGGCCTACTGTTCACACTGACTTCCCTACAACAAGGAAGTAATGAAACCATCCGACAATATTGGCATCGTTTGACAGAGTTGTCACGTCAAGTGTAACCCACTATGTTACTACCACCCCTATTACTACTGACCTTATTTCTGTGAGGGCTCAAGAATGACATACAAATGATTGTATGTCAGAGTAACCCCCAGACTTTGGCTGAGGCAGTAGAGAAGGCAATCGTGGTAGAAGACGCACAGATTGCAGTTGCCCACACATCCATATAGACCTAAACTTGAAGAGAGGGAATATTGACCTAGGTCAAGCCCTAGAGAATCTAAAATTGGAAATAGGGCTCTGGCAACTAGTATAGTTGTCACCCACTATTAAACGCACGGTGAAACAATTGATGAGACCAACCACGATCAGAACACTGGAGCCACCTAAAATAGGGAAAGTAGATGTAGATTTGTTAGATCGCTACTGCCCTAAGGTAGATGTTCTCATAGATGGCCTAGTCATTTCAGAGGCCATAGTTGATGCATGGTCGGCAGTTAACATCATAAGTCTAGAACTTTCAGACGACCTTGGTTTTACTCTAGAACTCGCTACCTTGACAGCCCTAAAGCTAGCCAACAACTTTGTGATCAAACCAGAGGGCGAGCTTAAGAATGTACCCATTACCGTGGCTAACAAGACCATTCAAGTGGACTTTTACGTCATGAGGATGTACGCCGGGAACCGGGGGTACTCTAAATTGCTAGGACGGCCATGGCACAGGCTTAGCAACTGCACAATCGACATCCTCGCAGGAGTACTGATTTTTGGAAGGGGTAGAGAGCGTACCATAGTCGACGGTTATCCCGAGGTGCCTCAGTCAGAAAGAGCACCCATACCTTCGTCCAAGTGGGAGGAGGTCACGAGTAGTGAGAACGATGTCCACTACAAGTGAAGATGAACTAGACCTGAGATCAGTATTGGACATAGAGTGGAACACTCCAGAAGAGCGGCCTCCCAATGTTCGAGATGCCGATATTTGCTTGATAAATCTAGGAACCCTAGAAGAGCCCAAGAACATCAAAATAGGTGCTTCCCTAGGCATTGAAGAAAAAGAAGAATACGAATGGCTGTGTAGAAAGTACCAGCATATTTTTGTCTGGGACTACTCAGATTTGAAGGGGATTCCGCCCGATCTAGTGACTCATACAATACCACTGAAGGAGGAAGGCAAACCTATACGACAAAAACAATGTCGGCTACCCTACCACCTAAAAGAAGGAGTATACACTGAACTTGAGAGACTTCGAAATGCTGGTCTGATATTTTCGGTAGAGAACACCGAGTGGTGCTTCCCAATAGTGCCTCGCACCAAGAAGAACTCTACACTCATTCGTGTATGTGTGGATTATAAGAAGTTGAACAAACAGAGTAAGAAGGACTACTATCCATTGCCGTTCATAGACCAAGTCCCAGAAGAAATGGCGGGAAGAGACCAATACTCTTTCATGGACTATTTTGCAGGCTATAATCAGATAGACATAGTAGAAGAGGATAAATTGAAGACCACCTTCACAACCACGTTTGGGATTTTTGCTTACCATGTCATGCCCTTTGGGCTGACTAATGCCCCTGGAACCTATCAGAGGTTTATGAACAAGCACTTCAAGGATATCTTAGACGAAAACCTCAAAATTTTTATAGATGACCTCTGTGGGGCAACCACTGTCACAAAACATCTCACCATGCTAGAGAAGTGTTTTCAGAAGTGCGCAACAACCTGTATAGCTTTGAATGCTAACAAGTGCCTATTCGGAGTTCCTTATAGGATACTGTTAGGACATGTCATTAGCAAGTACGACATGTCAACTGATCCAGAAAAAATAGCTATGCTCCTAGCCATGATGGCACCAACTACGGTATCCCAACTTCAGACCTTCTTAGGCTTGAGCGGTTATTACAAAAGATAGGTGATGGCCTATGCCACGCGTACTTACCTAATGACTGGCTTATTGAAAACCAACGTGGAGTGGACCTGGGACAAGGCATGTGAGAAGACTTTTTAGGAATTAAAAGTAGCTTTGGCTAACGCTCCAATATTGAAACCACCTATGTACGACAGGAAATTCTTCGTTTTCACAAGCACCACGAACACGTGCATAAACTGTTGCCTGGCCCAGATTTGGGACAAAAAATATCACCCTATTATTTTTATAGGGAGAAAACTGAACAAAGCCAAACTTAATTATAGTAAGGCTGAGAAAATTTGTTTGGGGATAGCTTACGCTGCCGCCAAACTAAGGCATTACCTATTGCATCGGAAAGTGACTTTCTTTACCAAGAGTACTGCAGTCACCTTGATGATGAATAAACTAGAACCTCCTAAGCGCTTAATGAAGTGGATAATCTCCCTTCAGGAGTTTGATTACACCCTCCAAAGCAAGCCGCCTAAATTGCAGGGGTTAAACGATTGTATTTGTGAGCTGGGAGGGGTTACTGAGACAGACAATGAGTGGGAGACTGATCACTTAAGAGAACTTTTGAGGGTAGACGTTGACACAATTCCTGAGTGGTGTACAGCTTTAGCAACCTACCTATCCACACTAGAGACACCCAACAGTATGACGACTCCAAAAAAACGAAAGCCACGTCTACAAGCCCTAAAGTTCGCCTTAATAGGGGGCACATTGTACAGACGAGGTGTAGAAGGGTTGTATCGAAGATGCATCACTCATGAAGAAGCCAAATATATACTAGAGGAGTGTCACGATTCTGTCTGTGGGGGCCACTTTGTCGGTCAACTCACAAGGCAAAATATTCTGAGGGTAGGTTACTGGTGGCCAACACTATTCCA
Organism: Diphasiastrum complanatum; assembly: GCA_029204225.1. Classification (NCBI taxonomy): domain Eukaryota; kingdom Viridiplantae; phylum Streptophyta; class Lycopodiopsida; order Lycopodiales; family Lycopodiaceae; genus Diphasiastrum; species Diphasiastrum complanatum. Next base: position 46,222,741 of record CM055099.1, on the reverse strand, counting down.
AGATGCCCATTTACATGCCCGGAACTGCGACACCTGTCAACGAGTTGACAAGACGGATAACATGGTGCGATCGTTAGTTCCAATACAGGCTTGTCTCCCTTTTGAAAAATGGGGAATTGACTTTGTTGGCCCAGTACACCCAACTTCATCTAGCCGAAAACATTATATCATAGTGGCCACTACCTATTTCACAAAGTGGGCCGAGGCACGGGCTGTGGCCAAAGACAATGCAAAAGAAACCGCTTGTTTTTTACTAGAACAGGTGATAGGCCGGTTTGGTACACCCAGAGAACTCATCTCTGATAGGCGTACCCATTTCCTAAACAAAACTATCAAAACCTTGACCGATCAGTTGACGATCAAGCACCGAAAAAGCACCCCCTACCACCCAGCTTCATCTAGCCGAAACCATTATATCATAGTGGCCACTGACTATTTCACAAAGTGGGCCGAGGCACGGGCTGTGGCCAAAGACAATGCAAAAGAAACCGTCTGGTTCTTACTAGAACAGGTGATAGGCCGGTTCGATACACCCAGAGAACTCATCTCTGACAGGGGTACCCATTTCCTAAACAAAACTATCAAAGCCTTGACCGATCAGTTGACGATCAGGCATCGGAAAATCACCCCCTACCACCCGCAAGCCAACGATCAGGCTAAAAGCACGAACAAACAACTGGTAGGAATCCTAAGGAAAACCGTATCGGACCGACAGAGGGATTGGGACAAAAAACTGTACTTGGCATTGTGGGCATATAATGCCACCTATAAGACCAGTACCAACCACACGCCCTTTTTTCTAGTGTATGGCCAAGAATGTGTACTGCCAAAAGAAATAGAGCTCCCATCCTTGCGGTTTGCCATGAAGCACGACCTAGGAGAGAAAGAATCAATACAACACCGACTGGACACTTTACAAAACCTGGACGAGCACCGAATAGCTGTCCTAAATCACCAAGAAACCCACAGAAGACGCATGAAGGAGATTCATGATAGGAACATGCGCGATTACCTGTTCAGGCAGGGGCCATTAGTGTTTTTCTATGATGCTAGACACGAGCTGATGCCTCAAAAGTTGGGGCCACGCTGGAAGGTCCATATGTAATAGTGAAACTGTATGAAAATAACACGGTTAAGCTGATAGAGTTAAACGGTGAAATTTTCAAGCACCAGACCAACATAAACAAGATAAAAGCTTACCGTAGTTAAAGAGAAGCCGAAGTCGCATGTACAGTATGTAACACCTTTTCCTGTTCACCTTTTCAAGTATCGGAGTGAACGATCTAGAAGCATCACAAATACGGGAAACACTCATAGAAGCACAAGTAGCCTCCATGACCTTGTACATATACGCTGAACGAAAGGGTGCGAAAAATCAAAATAAAAATTCATAAAATCAAGAAAAATACAAAAAGATTACTGTTGTGATATGGAACTCACCCAAGAATTTGGGACGTATACGTTGAAGGTAGACGGAGCCTGCAGACATTCGAATAGAGAAGGTGCCATAGGAGCAATATTGCAGAATCCCAATGGGACTGAACTAGCCAGTATAGGAATCCTATTAGGGAAAAAATTCACGAAACACTGCCGAATACAAAGCCCTTCTAATCGGTCTACAAATGACCATGCGAGTTGCGCAAACTATAGGCAACCTCCGAATTATGGGGGATTCACAACTCCTACTCCGAGGTATGACTGGCGTATACCGACTCAAAAGCAGGACCTTACAGGCCTATGTAATTGCCATCAACGAATACACTAGAGAATTTTCCCACATCGAATGGATGCATATTCCACGAGCACATAACCAACATGCTGATAGTCTAGCTGCGATAGCCTACGAGCCATGATCATTACTGGCAATGTGAGCCAGGTAGGGTAGTCATTTCGCCCATAACCATTGCTACGGAGCTATGGACAATCTAAAAGCCCAAGCATGGTATGGAGTTCGGTGGATCAGAAGTCTGATAAACTAAGTAGGTCTAGAGAATCCCCAACTCCTAGCTCAATTACATCAGTTAATGAGCCATGAACTATCTAGAACTTGTTTTAGGTCAAACCATAGTAGCATAACCCATGGGTTAATGCACACGGCCTAAGTACATAGTAAAAACCCTGCCCTAGCACGAACCTGATAGATACACATGGAGGGGGAGAGGGGTGTAAAGGTTTAAAGATTTTTTGTACATTCAACACATTGTATATTCATGTATATAAATGCTAAAACACAGGTGATGGAATTCACTCCTGAAAAGAGAATGGAAGACCCACAGAGCAGTAATCAACCCGACCAACGCCATAGAAAACTGATGAGGTTCGTACTGAAGGAAGGACAGAGGACCGACATAGAAATCCAACGTCTGAAAGAAGAATTGAAGAACTTGATCCACCACCAGGAGCTGGTCTGCGAAACCAGAGACCCTGGGTCCGCTGTATGGGGACCATACTACCCAGTGGTAGTCGCCAATGTTAGCCGATATTTCTGCACGGAAAATCGGGCTAATATTGAAGTTTAAGTTTGGAATAATTGAAAAAAATCGGCATGTAAAACCCGGTTATTAGAGAAAAATCGGCACAAATTTGCCTTAGAATTGGGTCTCAGCCCACTCTAAAGTGGCTAGACACAGTTTAAAAGTAAGAAACTGACTTTCAAAAAAATCGTCAAAAATATTTTGTGGTCAAGTTTTGTAAGACCGAGCCAAAAGTGTCGGTCCACCTAGAATTGGGTCCCAGCCCGTCCTAAATGAGGCTAGAGCAAATTTTGCGTCCTTAGAAATGGCCGATAAATATTTTACGGCTTTTCAAAAAAAATGGCCAGTTGACCGAGCTAAAATCTCACCATGTACTGAGTCCATTTTTACTAATATAGGGTCACTCAATGTATTTTTCAGGGAAACCGTGTTGTCGCGGGAGCCCTAGTCATGAATGCCAAAAAAAGTCAACCCCAGTCAAAGAGCCATCAAAGAAAAATATTTATCGGGCAAAATCCAAGCTGTGAATTGTGGGCAATGCTTAAAATTGGCAGAAACCCTAACGAGCAAAATTGGGCAAATTACGGGAAATGGGCAAAGTACGCAAATCAGTCGGTAATCTCAAGAAACCAAAAACCAAAAGTTGGGCTGTGCATACTACAACGAAAATCAAATGAAAAGCCAAGGAAAATGGAGGACCGAGAGAAATACAGGACATCTAACAAGAGAGAGAAAGGTTGGCAAGAGTCTTCAACAACCTTTTGGATCATAAATGCAAGAAGGCCTTAGAGGCTAGCAAAGTTTGGTAGATACCTCCTCTAGCTGTTGACAAAAGAAGCATCTTGGCTAGTTTTGGAAAGGGGCTAAGATGGCACCAACCCCTACACCCTCAAGGAGGCCACTTGATGTACTTGCCAATGGGGATTGGACAAATGGAAAGAAGGCTGGAAGGGCATGAAAATTGGCAAAGCCTCATTTTGAAGGGGGACACTTGGGATTTACTATAAAAAGAGGCCACTCTTTGTGTGAAGATATAGTTGGATATAGTTGGCTAATGATGTGATAGTTTGAGGTCATAGTTGGATAATGAGATGATGTTGATAGTTGTTGAGTTGAGAGTGGAGAGTTTGATGAGTTTGATGTGATAGTTTAGATGTGATGTTGGTTGAGAGTCTTTTTGAGGAGAACTTGCTTGCTTGAGGATGCTTGGAAGTTAGTTCCATTTTGATGTTGTTGCTCCATGTTAGAGTCCGCTATGGGAGTTGGTGGTTATTGCTTGAATCTCATCTCTAGTAGGAGTGCATCATGGAGTGTTTGATTTTGCATTGAGAAAAAAAGTGAGTACTTGGTGTGCATACCTTTTGAGTGCATTGAGTGGGTAGCGTCGAAGTTGGAGTGATTGCTTGTATGATTTGGTTGTGCATGGTAAGAAAGAAGTCTTTTGATTGATGATTGATTGAGGGATACTAAGGTTTTGCAAATGGTTGAATGATGGAAGTAGGTTGATGGTGTTTGATTCTTGTAGTTGGATGATGGTGGATGAAAATTTAGTAATGCTTGTTTCCTACTTGGTTAGTTGATTGAAGAGTCATTATTGGGTGATTAAGCTATTATTTCTCGCTTGGCTGGACTCTTGTTAGGATTCTTGTTTCAATAGAGTCATGACATTGGTTTTTGTGAATCATATTTTACAACCAACAATGACAATGAACATGCACACTCAAGAAGTGGGAAAACATGGATGGAAGTGAAGAGTTGCATGATGATGAAAGTGCGATATTCCTACGCAAAGAAGACGACACTCTCTTGTATCCGGGAGTATTTTTTTCTCAACTGGCAACAACGCTTCTCCTTCTAGTTACAAGTTACATACAAATTGAGTTATGTCATTGTTCAGGTGTGCATAGTCTCTAAACACGTTCTATTATTTGATCCTAAATGTCATTGTTATGCATCGATTTGTAGTTTATTACAAAAAACACTTCCAAAAGACAATGTGATGGCGGGAATGCGAAAAGAAGCTTGAAATATGTTGAGCAAGATTGGAATGCATTTCGAAAAGATTCATGTATGCCCAAACAACCACATTATATATAGGGGTGTGCATTTAGAAAAGATTAATGTCCAACATGTAACACACCACGATACAAAATAGAAGTATAAGGATCGAGTGTGCCACAAAAAGTGTTACGTCATTTTCTTGCCATTCCATGACTACAACATTTGTTTCGATGCAGGTCTTTGACACAACTAATAGATTGACATGCTAATCTATGGATGATGTAATGCGGGTACCAAGTGACTCACCTGCGTGGAAACATATTGATGAGCAATGGTCCAATTTAAAAAATGAATCTCGTCATTTACGATCTGATTTAGCAACGGATGGCATAAATCCTTTTGGTGTTCGAGCCTCAACATGGTCCGTGTGCCCAATTGTTCTTGTTAAATATAATATTCCTCCATGGCTGAGTATAAAGACGTGGCATTTGTTTCTAGCTCAATTGGTTCCAAGAAAAATACAAAGTTAAGAACATGAATGTTTACCTAGAACCATTGATTGAAGAATTTTCCAAGCTTTGGAATGGTGTCAATGCATATGACATCTCAAGGCTTTTGCAAGAAAGAAATTTCACCCTTCATGGAATTCTAATGTGGACAATGCATGATTATCTTGGTTTGAGTGAATGTTCAAGTATGATTAATCTTTTTTTGGAATGTTAATCATAACAATAATCATTTATTCTCATGATATATTACATCTCATAAATATATTTGGACTTTCTAATGCTATTGCAAATGCATGTTCTACAACATATGGATACAAAGCATGCTATATATGTGGGCCAAATTTGGAAAGCCATCATAGCACAAATTTGTTAAGAAAAGTGGTATATGCAAATCATCGAAAATACCTACCGATTAATCACCCTTTTTGAACAAGCCAAAGGCGAGCTTGGGAAAAAGATCGGAAGATGGCCCTTCAATCACACCTCCACCCATCCGAATGGGAGTAAAAGATTGGTACAACAAGTGGATCAAACACCACGATTCTTGGGAAAAGTCAGTCGAAAGCATGAAGAGATTGTTAGTATTCCAACAATTATCCTATCGGAACAATCTCTTAATCAATCACCTCTTGGATCCTATGCATATATACAAACATGTGGGTGAATCTATATGGAAACATATAATTTGTGAAAAGAAAATTGTTGTAGCACGACAAGACTTGGAGGTGGTTCGGGTCAAGAGACCCTATTGTCAAGTAATGATTCTAAACTTGGCTAATGCAAGGTTTTCTAACATAAGCACAATCTTTTGTAAGTCTGCATATGAAAGCCTAAGATCGTGGTAAGCGTATATTAAAGACATGGAAGCACCACCACCATTGGGTGTATTAGCAGAACTGAAACAATGTTCGATTTATACTCATACCATGGACAAGACTAGAGTCACCTAACTCGACAATGGCTATTTTTTGTGACATGGGTAACAATTGGGAACATGTGTGGACACCTATAGTTCCCACAAGAATTTTTGCATTCTAATATGATTGTTGTTGTGGATGGATGCATTTGAGTATATTCTTTTCAACTCGAAGCTTTTACTGGTATTGGCAAGATGGTACTTTTCACTATGATGACACTATACGAATTCCATTGACTTTAAAATTCATATTTTATGTATTGCGGCAATAATGTTTAGTTTAGTTGATAATTGTTAGATTCAAGCGCTCGCACTCGTGCACACAGTCAAATATTGGTTAACTTACTTCTTGCTTTGCAAGGCATTACATATTGACAATGACTCCACAAAAGGTGTTCAAAAAAAGCCCTAGCATACCAGCACCCTTGACAAAATGCTAAGCTTGATGCTTTTGCCTTTGACTACGTGGTTGTTGAGTTGCATACTTTATGCTATTGTTTAGGGATAATTTCAACCATCTAGTTGTTGTGTTAACTAGTGTGATGCCATGGTTTGTGTTTACAATGACTTTATGAAAAGAGAATGTAAAACAAACCAAATATTTTAACATTAGCTGGGGGCTGCCTCAAATGGTGTAGGCATGTCCGAATTGCTTGACATCACGCTTGTGGCATACACTTACTGCCATTGAACCTATTGGAGTCGAATTTCCAATAGTTAGACAATTCTTAGCTTTCTAGGCAATGCAACACAAAATGGAAGATCTACTTGAGCATTTGAAACCAAATAAAAAATTTAGATTTTTATAGCATATAACCAAGTGTTAGTACACACAATCTACATAAAATCCATCAAGAACAATGCTTCAAAACAATGCAAGATTGCTATTACAAAACAATGTAGATTGGAAGAAAGAAAACCTCACTATCTTGGAATTTCCTTATAATGAAAAATACATTGGAAAGCTTCATCATTTATAATGCTCTTGACCTGATCTTATAACACCCTTAAACTCACCCTAAACCTACCCTAATCATGACTACAATCAAGGTCCTCAAATTATGTCACCATCTCCTGCACCTCGTGATCAAAAAATATGATTTACTCCACTAACTTGTTTGGATTTTGCAATCACTTTTACATGTGGATAGCCTCGAGTTTTGGGCTGATAAGTATAATGATGAAGAAGGAAACATGCCTCTAAATATGTACATATGATAGTCATGAGGTCAAACAAGTCAAATGACCAAATTACAATATCTAGTTTTGCGAAATTTAACAATCCTTCCCATCTTGGGCCACTTTATTTCCCCTCGAGTTTTTAAAGAGTGCTGCTATATCCATCCAAAGATGTAGGCGCGATCCACACCCTAAGACGAGCTTTGCTTTGTGAGCAATGTAGGTCATGTGCTAGACGAGAACCACACATCAAGTTGGCATTTAGCCCCAATCACATTTGCATTTTGCCATTTGCCATTTGGCACAATAACAAAAAAATAAGAAAGTAAACACTTAACTAAAAACTTTCTACCAGAGAACAAACCTCAAAACCTTATTCCTATTTTGATTTCTCATGCACCTAAATTTCCTACCACACTTGAGAGGGCCACTCAACCCTATCTAGACACGTCTTCACCTATGAGTTACCTATGAAGCCTCAACCCCTATTTGAGACACATGTTCACCCTCTTCATCAAAATGCGGGCTTCTACCTTTTCCATTGTGTAACCTATGAGCTTGCTTGACAACCATTTGAGACTAGCATTTGGCTCCATCCAGAGCATTACATTGCAAGCATTGTGTTTTTTAGTGGTGGAGGCTTCACAAAGAGCTTAGGTTGGCATTTAGCTCCATTGTGGTAGCATGATATTCTCCCTAAGAGGTGTGGGACATTGGGTAGAAATGTTGTTCTTTCTTGGGCACCATGCATGGTGTGGAGAGAATTGGGAAATTTTAGAATTTTTGGGGCACCTCACACCCCACTCTTTCCATCCTTTCCATGTTCCTTCATGAACCAATGATTTGAAAAAAGAAGACAAAATAGGAGGATTCTGGCACCTTTGGTTCCTCTTCCTCTTCCTCTTCCTTTTCCTTGTGAATTTCTCATTATATTTCTGATGGCAACAGCACCAGCCATTGCTCTTCCTTCCTCTTCCTTCTCCTCTTCCTCTTCCTCTCGCCGCGGTGCTCAATCGCCTCTTCTCACTTCGATCAGCCCTCTGTCTGCTCGCTCTCTATCTCAATCTGAAAATCGGAGGGGGCATTGCAGGTGGACGTCTTGCAAGAAGCGATGGATCGTTGTAGCCGTCTCAGGCGGCACTTCCACAGCTCAATATGCCAAGGAGATGGAGCGGGTGGCTGCCAAAGAAGCTCTATTACTTACGGTATGTGTTTTTTCCAGCTCTCTGCTTGATGTTGAGGATTGTTGGCTTTTACATTTGATCGGTGAAGGCCATTCATAGCTGATAATGTGAATAAGCTGGCTGCTAGTACTTCTAATTTCTGCTCAGCACGTCGTAGTTATTCGTTGCAGTGGAATTGCCGCCTTTTCAAGTCCTGTGACATCTTTCTGGATTACAGAGTTGATTTCTAATTGCTACGCATAGAATGCCATAGCCAATGTGTGAAAGAAAGGATGGAACAAAATTTGGACGATTGAAGTTTGATATCTATGTATAAATAACAAGACTTTTGAAGTTTATAGTGAGAAAAAAGAACGATACCAGTTAGACAACATATTAGAGGACCCATTATCAACTAGATATCTAAGATATACGTAATCCGCAAAATAGCGACATTCATATAACAATTTTTAGTTTTTCTAAGTTTACATACGCCACGGGAAGTAGCTGCTTGACTTGATACTAACATGTAAATCAAACAATTGGTTGTGTTTTTGAACAGCATTTGCAAAACTCTTCTGTGTGTAGTATCAGGGGAATACTTTGTGTTTAATGTAGTTCAAGCTCTTTAATTTGCTATTCTTCACAGCATTCGAAACAAAGTACATAACCACAAGGTCCACTTGTACTCGCCTAGCAATGTATGCTGGGGTTAAAAATTTGGTCTAGGTTCCTCATGAGAGTCAGCACTTCACATTCTGAGGGGCCCTAGTGAATTTTGATCTGATTAGGATACGATAATGATTCGATGTTGTATAAATCTACAATAGATTTGCTTGGTTTGGCATGTTATGAACTAGATAATGTCGTCTTGTCTCGCAATGGCCGCGATAAGTAGAGAGGACAAGCTGTAACTTCCATAATATGGTTAAGGACATACATGTCCATATCTGTGTTGCAGCGGATCGCGATCCGCTGCAAAAACGTTCCGGATTGTCAGCGATCCACGACCCGGATCGCAAATATATATATATATATATATATATATATATATATATATATATATATATATTTTTGTGGAAAAAGGAGTAATGGCCAATTATTTTTTTTTTGAGTTTAATACTAACTAAACCATAATTGAATGGTGGACATGCTTTTCCAATAGATATCAGAAATCAGTTTTGAATGGTGTTCTGATGCCAATGGTTTGCAGATCTACTGATTCCGTTTTCTGTTAGAAAATGATAGAAAGAGTTAGAAGGAGCCTTCCTTAGACTGGCGGGAATTGTATACTTCTTTGGGCCCCGACGGTAAGGCCTCTTCATGATTTGGCCTTCCAACCCCCTGAGTGAAAACACACTTTTTGGTGTTTCGCACCCAAAACAATTGGCAAACTACACAGTCATAATGCTCTCAATCAGAGCTTTCATCTGACCCATATTGCATAAAAAAAATTTCCAAAAAAAAAAATGATTCTGCGCGATTCTGGGAAAATCCCGAAACACGATTCTGCACCGCGATTCAGAATCGCGGTGCATCTATGGCTGAAATCATCTACTGATGTCCAGATTTCTAATCAATGTAGCCTGCAGCCATCTGAAACCAAGCAACAGATCTGCATAACAATTGCTTTTTTGATATCCTTTCACATGATACCCATATTGGCAACTATACAAAAAAAAAAAAATTTGCGTTCCGAGAAACCCTAATGGGAAATCCCGGATACGCGATCCGGAACGCGGACTGCAACTATGGTCCATATGATGACCATCACATGCATCAGTGATACATTACTATAGTGGCATCTTTTTCTTTTATATTATTTTCTCATGGTTCCTAATTTAGGCCCTAATATGTGAATCTCCATGTTTCCCTTTAGGGAAGGGAGAGCTTTTGATTAAAAAAAATGGTCACCAGGGCTCCTTATTTGGTAGCTTGTTATTTTGATATCTCTCCTACTATTGCTCATGTAGTGCTTTAGCCTCAGACATCTATGATATTCAGGCTATATTCTTAGGTAGAAAACCTTATTCGTGTCATTTATGTCTATTGTTCATGATGTGATACCATATCTGTGATGGGTGTTCATAACTCTGAGAGAATTTTTTGGAAGTTACATTTGAAAGAAATTCTTAGATTCCTCATCTAAGAGGGCTCAATATTTCTAGGTTCCATCCCTTTGCGTTTTTGGATTCCATCCAATAGACTTGCACATTTATAGGTGTCATTTATGATGGCTCTATACTTTTAGGGCATGAACACAATCAATGAGGTTGCAAGGATCATGCCTATTCCCTTAATATTAAAGTGGATAATGGGATTCCCTGAACATGATCTCCATCGTTCAATGATGTAAGATTTGAGCTGACACATAATAAGGTCAAAATTTGGATCCCAATGGTTGTAGGTGCATTTTGTTGAAGTTCTACTGTCTATGATGGAGTATTGTAGTTGGCCCCACAATTACTTATGCTCATTTTTAACCTTTTTATAGATATTCTAATTTATTTAAAAATCATCTTGGGTCCTTGACAAATGACTCTTCAAATGAGATTATTTTTTTAAGGCAATACCTTCCGTTCTTCTTAGCACCCTGTTTGGAGGTGATTTCAACACGTACTTCATCAGTTTGCTGGTTTTTGGCTTACATTCTTGCCATTGCATCACCCTCTCTCTTGCCGTAGTTTGAGCTACCTTGCTATTTTTGGGGCAGGGCACCGACCTATTTCTAGTGCCCTACTTGGAGTCGATATTGACATATTTTTTCACACTTTTGCTTGCTGTTTTTTAAGCTTTTTTTGTAGTACCATCATCTTTTTTGGTGGCTATTTTGCTAGTCTTTAGGGGCAGCAACCAGTTGGTACCTATCTTTCACTATATTTCCCTTATTTGGCAACTTGCTTCCTTACTTGGTGCTCTATTTGGTGGACATTTTGGCAACTTCTTCACCACCTATCCCTTGCTAGATTCGTTTGCGTAGAGCCTACGTTGAGTTGATGGCTTGTGTCCTCTCTCTTGGGGTTTGTGCTTTTTCACATGCTTTTTTTTTTTTTTTTGAATTCTCGTTTCATTTACAATTCATCTTTTGTTTTATTTTGATTAGTTACTAAAGAAAAATCAAGTTTGTTTTTATATGATTTTTGCTTAATCTTTATTTCTATCGTTCATTTTCCATTGTTTTGATCTAAATCGATAGATCCCATTTATTGTTTTATTTTGTGTGTTTTTGTCACGATTTGTTTAAAATAAACAAAAAAGAAAGAGAAAGTTGGGTGACTTGGTGCTGATCCTGAGTACCTTGATGGTGCCGCAGACTATGTCCTTGTTCTAATTCTAATATATTGGATAAAGGGCGCATCTACTTTCCATGGGTCCTTCAACGCTTCCTGCATCCATTGTTAGCAAATGTCTTTCAGATGGTCATTGTTGCCCATCTTGATGAGATTCTTCTGGATGAGTATTTAGGCCAGTTGGTGCTTACATTATTCCTCTTGAGCACTATGATATCATTCTTGGTGCAGATTACTTTTCTTTCCTTTTTGCTATTATTCAAGGTCTTCAATATAAGTCACTCTCTTTTATTCATAATGATGTCTCCTATAAACTGATTGGCATCAACTCTTAGTAGGAATAGTAGCTTGTATCTGGTAAGTAGTTCACGTGGAGCCTACCTAAGGCTTATTGTGCAGCAGTCGTATGTGTTCATGCAATTTAGGATGCTCCCACCCAAGACCGACTCTTTCAACTTAGTACTGGTTAGTAATTAGTAGTCACTAGTAAGAGACTAGAGTCAAGACTTAGGTAATAGGTATTAGGTTGCAAGTGATTTTTTATTCTTGAAGCTTAAATTTTTATTCTTGAAGCTTAAATTTTTATTCTTGAAGAATGACATGGAAAATGTGCTTTTTAAATCACTAAATTAATTTTTTTGGTAGATCGACATGTGACAGTGACACGGACAGAGGCTACCACATCACCCCTGCCGGTTGCCCATCGCACACCCCTCTCTTCTCATGGAGAGGTCAGAGTCAGATGAGGCAAGGCCTAGTACAGAGTGCGTACTCAAAGTGTTGGTATTGGATCCTCCATGGCACCACGACCACCTTTAGCCACCATACCACAACCACCATCGAGAGGGAGAGGTGGACGAGGAGGCCACAACACCACACAACTGAGTGGTAGGGATTATTATGTGTCTAGCTTCGCTCCCAAAGTGATGGCGGAGGCAGAGGTTGCAATCGACAATGCTTCTAGACCTACAATCTCCCATTTTTACGAACTCCCATGATGCTATTGGTGAAGCTAAAAAGTTTCTTGAAGAGAGTCTTCAACACCACCACAAGGATATGGATACTGCATAGCGACCTAAGAAAGACCCAGACACTCTTGTCATACGCTTTGCATTTGCAACTAGCCGTCATGAAGTGCTCGAGAAGAGATCTACACTCCGGCACTACAATATACCTGGATGAAGACCTTACTGTCATTATCATTCACTTTATTCATATTAAACCTTTTTATTAATGAGATATCTGAGATTATTCAGAGTTAGTGTGAGAGTTAGAACACTGAAGAGATGCCAGTTGAATCTGTAAATTTTGTACCATATAATCCTGGACACTATCCTCTTCTTAGTTAGATTGTTTTTCAGTTATGTTGTTTGACGACACTGCTCCGTCTTGGTTCCACTTTACCTGATGTACTTGCTCGTCTTATACGCCTTTTCGCATGGAAAAGACATTAATAAAGCTTCCTCTCCCTCTCCCTCTCCCTCTCCCTCTCTCTCTCTCTCATGTGTGTGTGGACCCGAACGGGCCTTAGGTTTTTGTTCACCAGACTGGTTCGAACCGGAGTCTGCTGGTTCAAACTAGTGTCGTTCTGTTCGATTGATTTGAACTGCGATTCGAGGTCTGAACCGCGATTAGTGGAATAAGCGGTTGAGTGCGATGAACTTCATGCTTTGCTTTGGGAAGACCAAGGATAAAGTGCAGCTTGAGTAAAATTGGGTCCATTCGACTAGTGAAACAAGGCACAGCTCATTCCCATTTGCAATGAAGCAAACCCACGATAATGCTTGAAATTGTGCAAAATCGACAAAAAAGCGATTTTAAAGGCTTCTTGAAACTCATCTCAAGTGGTTGGTGTGTTGACCTCGTCCTTGAGATCTTGCCACCATGTCACCGTGTAGAAACATAATGGTAGTGACGATGCTGGTGTCATCGGATGAACTGTGCATGGAAAAGTGTGACGTCCATCAATCCAACCAAGCTACACCACTTGGGATGCTTGTCCTTTTGTCCCCTGAGAAAATATCCAAGCTAAACATCGGGTGAAAGAGAGCTTTCTTGGACTGATTCATCGCCTGGAGCTCTTGCTCCGTCAGTTCATCTTTGAAATTCATATCGATAATTTGCCGATCATTGGGACTCCAACGCCATCGCTGGCATAAACACGAGTCCGACGTGTCTGTCAAAATCCAATGGACCTGGGAGATGACATGTCGATCGACATCCGACATTTTAGTAATCCATTGAAATATGAAAAATGATCATTTGTAGAGCAATTAAGGCATTCCACTTCTCTAAAGTAAAGTGATAAAGACCCGCAACATGTTTAGTTTGAGCATGGAATACCATTTGATTGCAATTTGTATTCGACTATAGATCATAGACCTAAGACATTAAAAATCCAGATTAGTAAATTAGATTCAAATTTTGATTAGATTTATCATAATAGGTAACAAAATCCAGATTATATGTATTAACAGTTATATAGTTACTAGTATCTATTCTCTAAATCCATGTAACATTATATCAGATACAAATTCAACCATGAATTATGATTGAAATTTATTCTATTATAAATACAATGTTGAATGTAAGTTGTAACTCAGTGTTCATCGTGTGATGTTAGAAAGTTGCAACATCTTTGACCATTATCGCAGCGAAAGTTACTAGTAAATCGAGTATCCCTATTAGACACTATGGATGACGGTAATCCATGAAGTCTACATGCTTGATGAACAAGTTAGTTACTCCCGACGCATCAATTTTCTTACACATTGGAATAAAATGATCCATCTACGCGAGTCTAAGATGAAGCACTTATAAGATTGAGTCTACCAAACAAAGAATCTATATGCTAACTTTGTAGGAATAATCCTCCACCTACAAAATAGGCACATTTTTTTTAATTTAGCAATGGCCCGCAATCCAATGACAATTTACAATTGTGTCTCACATTCAAGATGTTATGCTCATAGGGCTAAATCAATAGTTGATCTTGATAAGGCACGTACTATATTGCACTCAATATACCATGTTCCCACAATTCTATGCTTTAGTTGTCCTTTTTCTTTTTGCAAACTACCAAACTAAGGAGTATTGACATGCCCACAATGAGTGTTGCCTGGAATTTTTGTGTGCTTGCTGTTATCCTTTAGGGGGATATATAGCTATTCTCTTCAGGCATGATAGCTATTTGTGAGACAAGGACTTTGTCGAATCAAGCGTTGAAGATTTCCTGGGAGTGCGTGCAGAGTAGGTTAGTTCTTCTGAGTAAAATGTAAGCAAATGATCTTGTTGAGATTCACTTACTACAAATTTCATATGTGGTAATAACAAGAAGAGCCTTTGGCTATGTGTTCTGTATAGAATGTAATGGTTCAAGAATGATTATATTTTGGTGATTAGTTGGTCGATAAAACTCATTTATCTACTTAAGTTCAAGTTTTGTAAGTGCTTATCATCTCTCCTTAATAGTCCAAATGTGTATGCCTTGAATGGCATAAGTATCTTCTACTCTTACATACATTTCCTTCAACAAAGTTGGAACGATGTGCTTTTATCTACCTCTTTGAGTGTGCTTAGTGGCATGTATTGTTTGTTGTGCTTTTATCAACCCTTATGAAAGCTGTTGGGACCCAAGTTCCAATTTGCGTTCTTTTGTAAATGCATTATAATTATGGGGCATATATGAAGAACATATGTAATGGCTTTCTAATCTGCATTCCATTTTGTGTAGGGCTATTTGGAATTCGCACATGCATTGTTTTTTTGTGTTTAGTTAGTAGTTATTGATTGTTGCATGGGTGGATGGCATCTCAATGCAAGTATGGAAGTACTTGTTTGATCCTCAAGTTCACACTAACAATGAATGCATATAATGGTAAAAAAAGCTTTTGATGCATATCCAATATAAAATAGAAAACTAGATGGTGGATCTACTTGACATTGCAACTCTCGTGTTAATTTCTAGATCAAAGACAATGGGGGAATTGGAGCCTTAACGTCTGCAAGTAGTAGTAATGCTGGTTCTATTGATATTAATGAGAAGATTCTTGCATTGGAACGTTTGAACCCTACTCCCTCGACCGACTACGTAAGACATCCCAACTCAAATTCTATCCTTAGCTTGAAAATCTCTAACACTTATTCATGAATATAATTCCATTACTTTTCTTTTGTATGGAGTAAGATTGTTTGCACGTTCTAGTCATAACACAAAGGTTTTGATATTTGAGTACAACTACATGTTGCTGATGCTAATAATTAGATTACTTTCTGAATGGTGAAGAAAACAAGAGACTTATCTACGTTTGATACATTGATGACCGTATATGAAGCTCTTTTGAGTGCTCTCAAACCTTCCTGAAACCCAACCATTTCCATTCATACAATTTAGTTGAAAATGGAAAGAAACATTTATTTCTCTTTTTTGTTAAGATTATTAAATAATCTAATGCCAACTCTCGTAGCATCAAGTCTATGCCCATCACTATCTTTGAATATTAATATAGTAAATAGCCCCAAACTGCCTTCAATAGTCTGTAAGTTACACAAAAATCAGTACAAG
>CM055099.1:46030330-46196645 GCA_029204225.1 Diphasiastrum complanatum | reverse complement strand
AAAATCTAATAGGAAAGTCTTTCTTGTCACCCAATCGAGTTAACACAGATCCAATAGCATATTTTGACGCATAATATGCACATGGGATTCTATTGTCGACAACTCCTTAATAATATCTGTAATGTTTGGATTACATCGATAACATATATTAACTTTTGGAACTACACTAGGTACATAGTATGCTCGACCACTTGCTCGTGCAAACAAGCCTTGATGGCTCCTCCTTGGATCTTGATGATCCCCTTGGTGTGCTTGGTTGTAGAGATTGATTCTCTACACCTTCTTCTTCACTTGACTCCTCCTTGAGCCTTGACGCCAACAACAATAGAGGCACTTTCATTCACACTTGAAACATCATTCTTGATACCTACATCAAAGTCAACATCCATGGATTTGAGGGCTCCACTTTCTCCTCTTGAGAAAAAAGCTCTCCTTTGGCTTCCATCACATCCAAATTGTGATCAGATCTCACACAAACATCAATTTTGAAAAGTCTACCATCTCTAATCCCTTGGGCAATGACATTTCTTTTTTTGATGATAAAGTTGACATTACATCCATTTTCAATCAATTGACTCACACTCAACAAATTTCTAGACACAAGGAACATACAAGACATTTTGAAACTTTGCTCTCCTTCTTGATCCAAGCCAAATAGGAATGGTTCCTATCCCCTGAATCTCACATTTAGCACCATTTGCAACAAGAATAGAACATGAAAAAAATGAAAAAATATTTTCTTTGCCTTGTGACATGTGACTCACCCCACTATCAATCCACCAAGGATCCTCCTCCATAGAAATTGAAGATGTACACATGCATGTCATGAGTGACTCTCCTCTTTGAAGCCATCCCCCTCTTGATTTGCTGAAGTTCCATTGCTTCCTTCTTGCGTTTATATCTCTTTTCTTCTTGTAGCACTTCAAGGCCAAATGCAGCTCACTCGACAATTAAGGTAATCATTGAAATTGTTGCCTTTAGATATGTGATAGCCATGTTAGAAAATGCAATAGCCTCATTGGTAATGACAATTACTAAAGTCATTGCCTATATCGAGAAATGAGATAGCCTTGCTGTGAAGATAGTTGCAAAATGCTATTGTTGTAGAATCTCAATAGATGGCTTGTGCACATTTCTACTCTTTGAGATACCTACCAACGTGTCAAAGTTGCAAAATTTGATGGCATGGATTTTTGTGAGATACATTGACCAAATCCTATGTATTTCTACTCATTGTGTGACTTTGCATGTAAATTTGCTTATTGTGATAAACTACGAGTAAACTAGAGACAATAATAAAATAGTTATGCAGGGTCTACAGATTGTCGTAAGAAAGAGTTTGTAGATCTCCTTGTTTGAATTAGGGACATGGGAGTGAGATTTAATTTTGGAGTCTCATGAACTATGTATATCAATGGGTGTCAACATAAACATTGCACATACACCTAGTAGTGCAACTATTAGCTATAATTGTCATATTTGAAACTTGGAACGATTTGAATTGATGCATGCCATAAATAATCTCCTCAAGGGTAAACTTAACAATCAATGAAATATCTCAAGTTCCAATGTATGTTTAAAATGTAGAAAAGGATTGATTTTATGTAGCACTTATAAATTTGTGCACTCATTAACCATGCAAAATTTTGGAATTGTTGAAAATAATTCTCTTGGGATCATAAATTATACAACAATAAGCTCAAAATTTGTCAATTTTTCTTCCTCAATTCATATTTATTTGGGATAACTATGAAAACTAAACACAATTGTCAATCCTTAGCAAATGCATGCTTGGTGTTACTATACGTACTTTCATATAAAAATGACCATTTTCCATTCCATCTAGTTCATGTTCTTTTTATAAAGCTTGGTAAGAGCTTGTGTCACTGACTCTTCTTTGTTATCTTGGGTTAAGAACTTGTGTCCTAAAAAATATTCAAGGTAGCTTGCCATCGTCTTTTGATTCTCGTTCCATGAAAAATATATTAAGAACGGTAGTAGAAAGTCTATATTATCTCTTTTAGCAATTTTACATTCTCCCATACTTTAACTCTATAATGCATATATCTTCTCTATTGATTATTCTTCTAGTTGATTGAAAGAACAATGATGCGTAGCACCTCTCCCTTATCTAGTGAGACTAAGTTGGATTCCTAGTCCCTCACATGTCTAACTCTCTTCGTTTTTTTTTTTTCCTTTTCTAAAAGTCACTTATTTCTAATTTCACCCACATTTTTTTACCATATCCATGGGATCAAGATGTTTAATGGTCAAATGATTGCTCCAATATGGCAAACAATAAAACATAGAGAGTCTTTTCATATCATTGACTGTTTTACTTTTGAATTTAATCCAAAAGTTTTGCTAATCTCCACAAACATTTCTTTAAAAGCCCAAATTTTGACTAATGATTGGTCTAGCCAAAAATGCCCCACCAAAGGAAGGATCCACATTTTCCTTACATGAGTAATCAGAGTATAACTCAGCAGAAAACACATTTTGGTGTAGTAAAATTCAGCATAAGAGCATATAGTTTCCAATGAATGCAAGAGAGCATAAACCTCAACATAACCTAAATCTCATGAACTGAAGCCATGTTTCAGTAGAACGTCTGCTCATTTTATAAGCGTGGAGCCCACCCCTCTTCTTCATTTTGCCATTCTGCTCTTCTCTTCACTTTTCTTAGCCCTGCAGCAGTCACTTCTAAGGCATTGAATGTTGATTTAACATTTCAGCATGTGTCTATAAAAGACAATCCCTCATGCCTATTTGTCTTTGGTATATGGGGTTCTTAAATGTTTGAATCACAAAAATCCACCATTAAGGGCCTTCAAACTTGCTTTTGCATTAAACTTGATTTGGCCTTTTTGGCATGTGGCTAGTATTTTTTACATTGAAATTGCGGATTTTACATGCCGATTTACATATCATAGCAAAATTGGTCCCCATATCAGCCCAATTTTTTATGTCAAAAATCTAACATAGGCGATCTCCACTGGGTCGCATGGTCCCCATGTGGCGGATCTAGAATCTTTGGTTTCGAGTGTTGGCAGCTACATTTGTTGTAGTATCATTATGGGATCAACACCCTTTTAGGGGGTGATGCTAACCATCTACTCTTGTTGATCAGCTTCTGAGTTCGGCTATCAAGTGCTTTTATCTGCATCAGTCTTTTTGAGAGATGCTATCTTATCCCATCCTAGTGTTCCTATATTTGAAATATGCACCCATTCCTAGCATTGTTACGAGACATGCCCATCTTCAGACCCATGCATAAAAGGTATGCAGATGCAAGTTGTCAGAAAGGCATGAATACATATCAGTCTGTCTTACCGTGTCTAATGTGAGTAAATAGTGTATGTGTAAGGTGGGTTTTTGAAACCAACATCAACCATTATCGTAAGTTTCTATAGGTAAGTCATATAGCTCTTCTATTTCTCTTCTATTTCTCTTCTATTTCTCTCTCTCTCTCTCTCTCTCTCTCTCTCTCTCTCTCTCTCTCTCTCTCTCTCTCTCTCTCTCTCTCTCTCTCTCTCTCTCTCTCTCTCTCTCTCTCTCTCTCTCTCTCTCTCTCTCTCTCTCTCTCTCTCTCTCTCTCTCTCTCTCTCTCTCTCTCTCTCTCTTTTCTTTTTCTTTCACTGTATATGTATAAACACTATGTACATCACTCTCCATCCCCTCTGCATTTTTTGTTACCCAATCTTTCCTCTCACACACGTCCCATCCATGCTCCTAATCAATGATACATATGCCCATTTTAATAATGCGAAAGATATGCCCATTTTTCTCTTCAGATTTAATGTGCATTGCAAGGCATGAATGCATTTTATTCGGGTTTGTAGCAAATGATTCAAAACACACTATGTCTAGTGTGATGCATTAGTGGTGGGTGAGGAAAAATCGGATGCTCGTCACTCATAAGCCTTGTTACATGCTTTGATTCAGGATAAAGACTTCTCAATTGATCCATAGATGCATAGGCAAACTTATCAAGCAAAGGAAAGGCAAAGTCAAAGAAGAAGATCCAACAAAAGGAGACCAAAAGTGATGATCAATCATCAAGCTCCAAAGGTGGAAAGAAGAACCAAGCCAAACTCAAGTGCTTCTTTTGTGGAAAGAAGGGGCACTTTGCAGCCAAGTGTTACAAGAAAAAGAATGCACAAGGAGAGAGCAAACAAGGCTGTAAAGGGATTCAAGCAAGGAAGGCTTTTTAAGCTAGATGCTAATGTTTTTCTTGGAAGTGTGAACATGGTGAAGGAGGAGCTCAATCAAGTGGAGCTTTGGCCTTCAAATCTATGGAAATGTTATGCACCAAGGATCTTGCTCTCGGCCTTCCAAGAACACTCTCAAAGTGTGGAAAAAGATGTGAAGCTTGTAGTCTCTCAAAGGCACACAAGCTACCTTTTGATATCTCTTCCACTAGATCTACAAAAGCATTAGATCTTATTCATAGTGATACACACTCTTTTTCTCAAGAATCTAATGGAGGTGCATCTATGTATGTATCTTTTATTGATGATTACTCTAGATACACTTGGATTGAACTTTTGGATTCCAAAAGTAAAGTGTTTGAAGCTTTTGCTAAGTTCAAAACTCTAGTTGAAAATCAACTTGATGCTAGAATTTAAGTATCGAGGAGTGATAATGGTGGAAAGTCTATCTCCACCAAGATGATAGAGTTTTGTAAATCCAATGGCATTAAGAGAGAACTTACATGTACTTATAGTCCTCAACAAAATGGTATAGCCGAGAGGATGAATAGAACACTTTGTGAGTGTGCTAAGGCTTTGAGGTTAGATGCATCTCTACCTAAGTCCTTTTGGGGAGAGGCTATTATTTGTGCAACTTATTTGTGTAATAGAATGCCATGTAAGCCCATTGGAGGCATAACATCTTATGAGGCTATATTTTGTAAGAAGCCGAATCTTAAAGATCTAAGAATTTTCGGATCTACTTGCTATGTTTTTCAAGCATTAGATACAAGAAATAAGGATGATCCTACTTCTATAAAGGGGATCTTTGTTGGTTATGCTGAAAATAGAAAAGGATATAGAGTCTATAATCCAATCAATAAAAAGATTTTAGTGAGTAGAGATGTTACTTTTGATGAAGGTAACTACTACAAGTTGAATGAGAAAGCTTATAATCCATCTTATGTCAAGGATCTTGTAAGGTTTGAGGAGGAGCCTACATGTGATCAAGATCTTGAAGATCCATCTCAAGATCCGAGAACTCCAAGGAGATCTACAAGAAGGAAGGCCGAGCCCTCAGGGCTCACCTATGTTGACAAAGGTGAACAAAGGGAAGATCTACATTCACTTACCTCTTACACTTTTTTAACTTCTATGTTTGATGAGCCAAGTTGCTTTGAAGAAGCTATGGAGTCACAAGAATGGAGGGAGGCCATGCAAAAGGAGTATGATGCTCTTATGGAGAATCCTACATGGAAGCTTGTGGATCTTCCTCATGGAAGAAAGCCACTTGAGTACAAATGGATCTATAGATTGAAGTACAATCAAGATGGGAGCATCAACAAACACAAGGCAAGGCTAGTGGCAAAAGGGTTCTTGCAAACCAAGGGAGTAGATTTTGATGAAACTTTTGCTCCTATTGCTAAGCTAGTTTCTAAAAGGTTGATTATTTCTCTTGCAACTACTTTCAATTGGCCTCTATTTCAACTTGATGTGACCAATGCATTTCTCAATGGATATTTAGAAGAGGAAATTTTCATGAGGCAACCCAAGGGCTTCATCAAAGAAGATCAAAAGGAAAAAGTGTGTTTGTTGCTAAGAAGCCTTTATGGGCTTAAACAAGCACCTAGAGCTTGGTACTCTAGGTTGAATACTTTCTTGAACTCTATTAAGTTTGTTGTAAGTGCTTATGATCCTTCTTTGTACTTAAGATTCAATGATGGTAAGATCATCATTCTCATTTTGTATGTTGATGACATTATCCTTAGTGGAAATGATCATGTTGCTATACAAGAAGTGAAAGTAGCATTGTTAAAGGAGTTTAAGATGGTGGACCTTGATAATCTTCATTTCATATTAGGAATAGAAGTTTCAAGAGGCAAGGATTTGAGTTTTATTTGTCAATCCAAATATGCTTCTTCTATCTTAGAAAAGTTTGAAATGAAAGATTGTAAAGGAGTAGAAACTCCTATGGAGCAAAATGTAAAATTTTCCAATAGTGATGATGAAGCATCTTTTGAGGACATCACATTATATAGGAGACTTGTAGGCTCCTTGATCTATTTGCTATAATTAGGCCTGATCTAAGTTATAGTGTAGGTAAACTAAGCCAATCTATGCAAAATCCATTGGTTTGTCATTGGAAAAATGCAAAAAGGGTGTTGAGGTACATCTTGGCTACCAAGAACTTTGGCATTTTATATGATGGATCTAATCTTGCCTTAAGGGCATATTCAAATGCTGATTTTGCAGGTGATAAGGTGGATAGGAGGTCCACAAGTGCTTTTGTTACCTTCCTTTGCAATGGCATAGTGTCTTGGCTTTCCAAAAAGCAAGATACTATTTCTCTATCTTCAACCGAATCGGAAGGCACTAACGTCCACAACAAAGGAGATCCTATGGTTGAAGAGGCTTTTGGTGGAGTTCCAAGTCATGGAGGTCGAGGAGCAGCCAATAATATTTTGTGACAACCAATCAAGCCAAGCATTAGCAACCAATCCCACATTCCATGCAAGGAGCAAAAACATAGAGATTGCTCACCATTTTGTGAGGGAAAAGGTTCAAGCAAAGGAGATCAAGCTACATCATGTGTCTTCTTCAATGAGCTATCCCACACGTGCTGGATGCAGCTTAGAGAGAGATTATGATGATTTTGTACTTGATCCATGATAGATCTATTATCGAGCAATGATGAGAAACATTGGTTTGTGAAGCAATCTTGGTGTTTACACTCTCTTAAGCACTTTCTTTGTGGATGAATGCTAAGTAAATGTTTAGTAAACTATTTCTTTGTTATCAGGCCGTACAATAGCTGTACTTCACATGTGTGAAGTCGCGGGTCATCATTTTTTATTGTTCTTGCTTGGAAACACAAAGATTGTCAAGTAGAAGCTAGATTTGGAAGCTAGTCTTGATATAGATCAAGAACCGAAGCTACCAATCACTCTTTGTGATCATTTGTAGATCAAATTCAGTCCTTTACTCTGAAATTTGACATAAGATACATTTGAAACAACGCTGGTGTAATCCCAACAAACCTTTGGATGCCAAATTTAATCTCATACTTTATCTCAAAGTACAAGATAGATCAGCAAAGGAACAAAAGACCCTAAATGAAATGTTCCAGCACAGTTTCTTGGAGGGGGAAAACCCCATGTTTATTAATGACAATCCTTTGCTTGACATGAAGGATCCTACTCTCCTCGGCCACAAGCACACTATGGAGCTTGTCCATGGAAGGTAGTGCATCTTAAATAGAAAAGCTTTGTACAAGATTGGAGAGCTCAAATCCAAGACCATTTAAAATGATTTGAACAAGTTCATCATCATGAATACCCTCACTAATGATGGAAAGTTCTTTGTTGAGAGATTTTATTCCCAAGACATACTCTTGAGCACTCTCTTCACTCCCTCTAATGCTTTGAAGAACTTTGTTTCTATTCATAAGCACTCTAGAGGTATTTTTGGATTTATAAATCCCTTTAAGGTAGTCCCATGCCTCCTTAGCCGAGGTACAAGATGACACTTTCTTTAGAAGTTCATTATTAACATTCATTTTTAGCCAATGTAATGCTAGTCTAGCTCTCCTTTTGTACCTCACTAGATCTTGCCCTCCTTAAGGTTCTTCTTCCTCTCCTATGACAAGATCATACATATCTTGGAGCACAAGTAGAGACTCCATTCTTACTTTCCAAGTTGAATAATTATTAGAATTTAGCCTTTCACTAGCCTCAAGAAGATAGGCTCTAATTGAACCCATTCTATCTAGTAACAAGTAAAACAAATGTACTATTCAAAGGCTCTCCCTTCACTCTTTCTCGGAATTTAGCTACAATGCTACTCTCTTGAATCTCACAAGACTCAAGAAGAAAGATCTATAATGATCTTGAACTCAAAAAGATTTGGGAAAGTGTATTCTACACAATCTATTCACTTAGAAACTTGGATTTGATTCTTGGAAGTGCCAATGCCTTCCTATGGTGTTTAGAATGGTTTTAGTTGCACTCTTGAACTAAAAAACATAAGCCTCAAACTCTCTTTCAAGGATTTGTAGGTTTAATAAGCTTCTAACACCATTTACTCATCAAATCTATAATGGAAACAATGGATTTTCATAAGCACATCACTAGTTTCACTCTTCACAACTTGTTTGAAGCTCAAATATTGAAAAAACACAAAGTTTTGGTGAAAGTACAACTCCAGCAGCCTCTCACATGTGTGAGAAGTACATCTAAACTTTACACACTAATCTGAACCTCAACATTACAAGTAAACTATTAGAAAAGGTCGCCCTCCTTCAAAATGAATCTAACACAAATGCTTTCACCAAAATGAAGATTTTTGGATCGTCAACTAAGCTCTTTGACTTGGCTCTGATACCATGTCAAATTTCAGAGTAAAGGACTGAATTTGATCTACAAATGATCACAAAGAGTGATTGGTAGCTTCGGTTCTTGATCTATATCAAGACTAGCTTCCAAATCTAGCTTCTACTTGACAATCTTTGTGTTTCCAAGCAAGAACAATAAAAAATGATGACCCACGGCTTCACACATTTGAAGTACAGCTATGGTACGGCCTGATAACAAAGAAATAGTTTACTAAACATTTACTTAGCATTCATCTACAAAGAAAGTGCTTAAGAGAGTGTAAACGCCAAGATTGCTTCACAAACCAATGTTTTCCATCATTGCTCGATAATGGATCAAGTATAAAATCATCATAATCTCTCTCTAAGATACATCCAGCACGTGTGGGACAGCTCATTGTACTCATCCATATCCACTTTGGATAAGATCTATCAAGTTTGCCACATCATCCATTGGTGGTTTGTGTTGACCTTCTAGATTCCTACAAACTAGGACCTAACTCCTATAATCTAGGAGATGTCATATTAGGCTCAAATGAAAGCTAATAAAAATGGATTTGAATATTACAAGTGTCATTTCACATGTGTGGACAGGTACTCACACGTGTGGATCCACATAGATGTCAAAGATACATCAAAAACCATGTGAAAATTGCTTATTTCTAACATCTTAGTGGGTTTATTTGCTGGGCCTCATGGTAACAGTAGCCATTATCTCATCCAATGTGCGTAGTGCCCGCTTAGCCTGATGGTATTTTCCTTGTGATTTCTTGTGGTGATAGCAAATTTTTGTAGATTGTCACAAATCATACCATATGTCTCAAAGGATCCTAAGATGATGGGCCACTCTAGATGATGATTGGTGACTAGTAGATGGCCGCAACTCGAATTTTTGCTAGGACAACGAGCATAGCCGGTATATACAGAGAGTGTAAGAATCTAGATTCTCAAAGCAGACCTGTTCTACAATCAGCTCTTTCATTTTGGGTGGAAAATTAGGGAGATGCCCCTTAGCTGCTCAAGACTCCTCTAGTTCTCTAATCTTCTCTTGTGACTTGTAAGTGGCTACTTCCCTTGTCAAGGAGCGGATTGAGATATACTTTGATGCTACCTCTGAAATTAGTCAACCTATAGTTCTTTCTTGGCTTTCAATATGTGCAAGTTGCTTGGCTTGTTGTATTCTTTTCACTTCTTCTATTTGTTGATATTGTTTCTTCCAAGTATCCCTAGACCTTTCTAAACTGAAGATCTCGTTGCTTTTTTAAATAGTGAGGTTCCTCATAGCTTTCAGTTCTTTCTTACGCTCATTGAGTTCTTTGGTGTGCCTCTCTCATTCCTTTGATAGAACTTGTGCCAATGCTTTCCCTGATTTCTCTGGTCCTTGATAACTAGTAGTTGCGTCCCCCATGATGTTGATTTTCTGAAACATACAAGTGGTGTGCATACTCAGATGATTTTCCTAGTGCTAAGGTATGTGTGCTGCTTCAAGAGGCATATTTTATCGTGGAGAGCAAAGTATTTCAAGAAGAAGCTTATCTTGAGAAATGGGTATATAAACTCTGTTACATTAGAGATCCCAATCTCAAGAGCTTCGTTCGATTTGCCCTTGCTTCTATATTTTTACTGGAGCAAGAGTACACTATCTCAAATACCAATATGGGATTCCTGTTGAGAGCTTTAAATGGAGAGCCGATTGCCAAGGTTCTTTTCATGGCCATTTCGTAAGTCTCCCTACCCATAATTTGAACTTCTTTTGGTCATAATTCATATTTTATTTGTGGATTTGTTTAAATTAAATTACAATCACTGATTTTTTGGTTCATGCAGAAATCTACCGTAAAGCGGTCTTTCACAAAAGAGGAGTACAAGCGAATGATTCGCGAAAGAGCTAGACTGTGCTCAACTGATAATACATCGCAAATGATATGTGAAAGACAAGACTAAAAGTTAGTCATCTATTACCAGAAAGAGCAACTAGAAAGATCAGACAAAATGAAGAACAAACATAGCAATATTAACACAGATCTGAATGCAGAACAAAGAACTGTATCAGATTAAGTATATTATGTATACAAGTTAATAATGGTAGAGCACATTACAATAGCGGATGAAACCGCATGCCCTAGAAGCTTATTTTGTCTATAATGAGGAATGAAACCTCTTCACTTAGTCTCTTCTTATCTCGCTTCTCATCTAACTCTCAGGTTGGAGTCCATACTCAAACAGAGTTTCACACGTGTGAAACCAGAAAGTACACCTACCTTCATTAATGATTGTTCTTGTTAGGATTTTATGTCTAGAATTGATCTAGATTGATCTTAATCTCAAGTAGATTGGTAGATCAAGTATATCTAACATCCAATCCCTCTTGAACGGTATCCAATATATATACATAATATTACAGGTATGCAATTTGAAAGTACAGAGTGGATGTGTTGTCTGTAGGAGATTATGGGTGGCTGCAATCATTGTCCAATCTGTTAATGCAACATCATGGAGTGAGCGTAGAAAGGGTGCAACGTCAGCCAGCGCTGAAGTGAATGTTGGTGATGATGCAAAAAGTGGATCACTCTTACGAATGGCCTTAGGATAAGATTTACAGGGTGCCTTAGCTTTTAGGGCACCTTCGACATTCTGTAGGATAGTGTCCCCTTTTCCCCTGTCACCTTAAACTGTGTAGAAACACAGTGTTCGTGATTCTTTCATCTTTTATTCGTCTTTGCGAATTTGTGCTCAAATATGCGAGCTGCGTGACAACGTTGGTAAATATGCAGCAAGAATGGAGGCATATTAAAAATGAGATTTAGGAGAGTAGAAGGTATAAATCCAACACCTTCCCTTAATCTGGATCTGTGAATGCCTTGATCTTCAGACTGAGCAATGCACAAAATTTATTGTGTGCATTAATACTGAGTGCTTTCGTGAAAATGTCCGCAACCATGTCATGCGTTCTGTAGTACGTTAAGCTTACCTCCCTATCGAGAACCTTGTCCCTGATGTAGTGATATCTGATCTCAATGTGCTTACTCCTAGAATGAAATCTAGGGTTGGCCGATAAGGCAATAGCAGTTTGGTTATCACAAAACAAAATTGTGGGGCTGTATTGATACATATTGATGTCTGACAACAAATCTCTCAACCAAAACGCTTCCTTAATAGATTGAGAAGCAACAATGTATTCTACTTCAGTAGAAGAAAGTGCGATAGAGGTTTGCTTATGACTGTTCCACGAAATAGGACCGTCGTTGAAGCAGAATATAAATCCAGATGTGGATTTATGATTGTCTGCATCTCCTCCCCAGCTTGCATCAGGATGTCGTTGTTGACATCTCCATAGCAGATGCACTGGTCCATGGTAGCTCGAATATATCTCATGACTCAAATAAGAGCCTTCCAATGGGTAATGCCAGGATTAGCCATATATTGGCTGAGTGAGCTTACAGCAAAAGAGATATCTGGTCTTTTACAGACTATTGCGTACATGAGAGATCCAAGTATCGATCGATATGGATATTCTCTCATCTACTCCTCTTCTTGCTTGGTCTGGGATTGGTCCTTCGACAAATGTAGGCCTGGATCCATTGGTGAGTGAGCTAATTTACAATTCATAGTAACTGGCATATTGCCGTCCATAGGCAATCTGATTGCGAACAACAGTGGAAACATGTCCTTCTTTCATTTCCCCCAAATTGCGGATCAGCTCATAACACAAATCAGTAAGAATTACTGATGGGTTAAACTGAAGAAGACCTTCAATTCGCGCTCGAACCGCTAGTGGTTGTAATACTAGTATCACTGGCTTTGGGTGCGTTTTGAATACAATTGCCATAGTGCTTGCAGTTGTAAACGAGCAATGGCGGACAAGAGCTTGATCGCAACAATTCGCAAATCGGAGAGCAAGAGTGATGGAAAGTGGTAGCGACAACAACTGAAGTGTTTGAGGTTTTAGACGTATTGATGATATTTCGGTTGATTCGACTAATATTAAATGGAAGCGTGTACTTCTTTTTTAAGGTACATACTCGATAATAAAGTGTGTAATCCTAAAACAAAAATCAATAAATAAATAAACAAAATACACGAATGCTTCGCTTGGTAAATCAAAGCCAAGATTATTATTCAAAAAATGCGAAGGTGTCGGAAGGTAGAAAATCCCAAAAAATGCGAAGGTAAGTGTCGCAATTTTCGTATTTCTAAAATGGTAAATTCACTTAATACATAGTATTCCAATGTAGTGTCGGATTTTTTGCAAAGTATAAAATGTAGCAATGCTTCGGTATTTTCGACATTTTCGCTAAAATGTAACCTGGTTTTGGCATTTTCGCAAAAACTTCGATAAAAATGATGTATCGGAAATTAGTCATAGTAGCGCTTCACCCTTGAACCATTTACTCGAGTGTCAAGTAAATGTCCTTGGAGATCAGCTAACTAAAGTGATCCATTATTAAAAACTTCTATGACTTTATACGGTCCTATCTATCTGGTATGTAATTTTCCAAAAAACAACATGTGTCTGTTATCATACAGAAGCACATAGTCCCCTTGTTTAATTTTTATTTTCTTAATGGATTGATCAAAAATTTCTTTTCTTTTACTCTGAAATCGTTCAGTCTCGATTAATGAAAGACGACGATCCTCATCCAGTTGCGTCAAAAAAATCATCCGCTCCTGGAGACTATCATGTTCATCCATTCGCTCTTCATTACTAATGCGAAACGTCGGAACTTCGAATTCTATTGGTAGTATGGGATGCATTCCATACACAAGATAGTATGGAGTCTGCCTAGTTGTAATCTTTTCAGCAGTTCTATATGCCCATAATATAGATGGTAACTTCTGATCCCAATCAGAAGAATGTGTTTCCGTTACTTTATTCAAAATTTTACATAGAATTCCATTTGCCCGCTCCGTAAGCCCATTTGCTTTTGGATTATATGGAGTGGTTTGGCAATGTGTAATAGAAAAATATGACGACATGGCTTCAATGGTCTGATTAAAGAAATCTTCCTCATGTAATGCACTTATTACAGCGGTTGTCTCGGTTGGTTCTAAACATCGGCGGAGACTATCGTCAGTTCCTAATTTATACAATATACTATTTACAATCATATAAGGTCCTACCTTAGAAAGAAAAACAGTTTTTTGTTGTTTATTAAAATGTTCAAGATATATCTGGTCCTGTAAGAAATTAATAATGTCCATATAAATTGATGTTTCTGATTGAATACGCGTTATATGTTCATCTGGAAATTCATCAGAAATGGGTTCTAATTGATTTTTTGTTTGGAGGCGAGATATATAATCAGCATTTTGACGATCCTTGCCTCTTCTTAATTCTACTTCATAGTTAAACTCATCTAATAATAATACCCATCTAGCTATTCTACCCGAAAGATCAGGTTTATTCACTAAATGTTTTAATGCGTAGTGATCTACGTGAAAAACAAAAGGGTATCCTAAAAGGTAATGTCTAAATTTTTTTACTAAATAAATCATTCCTAGTGCTTCTCGTTCTGTAGCAGAATAATTCTTTTCTGATGCAGCG
This sequence comes from Diphasiastrum complanatum, assembly GCA_029204225.1. Lineage (NCBI taxonomy): Eukaryota > Viridiplantae > Streptophyta > Lycopodiopsida > Lycopodiales > Lycopodiaceae > Diphasiastrum > Diphasiastrum complanatum. Next base: position 46,182,541 of record CM055099.1, on the reverse strand, counting down.
AGTTGCCTTCCTGCATAGTAAATTGGATAATCTATATTTTGATCATCTTTCTGACTAAGCACTACACCTATCGCAAACGATGATGTGTCTACACATACATGAAATTTTTAAGCCCAATTTGGAGGTCTAACCCCAGTGGCTTCTGCTAATGACTGTTTCAATTGATCAAAAGCTTGCTGATGGTCCTGTGTCCAATGGTACTCAACAGATTTTTTAGTAAACTTGTTAAAGAAGTTACTATTATAGCATAATCTTTAATTATCCTCCGATAGTAATCTACATATCCTAAAAAACCTCTAAGCTCTCTTAAATTGGTTGGTTCTAATAATTCTAAAATCATTTTTATTTTTCCGTGTGAAAAATTGCCTACATTGGCAAATCTAGCCATGTAGAATATTGTACATTTTGTCAATATTATTTGTTGGTTACTTGAATGGCCAAAGTGCCACTTGTACATACACACCTAAAGTAGGTTACCACGAGTCAAGAGGAGTGGTTGTGTCCATTTGGTAGTGATTCCTACTTTGTAGGATCTAGACCATGATTTATGATGAGATTTGTTCCTACCATGCACCTACTAAGCATGACTCTTGGATCTAGGCTAGGGTTTTCACATTAGGGCAAGAAAGTGGAGTCTACTTCCTTATTACATGCTGGATTTTCACCTAACTTAGCAAAGGAAGTGTGTTTTACTATGTATTCCCATTCTGCATAGTGAGAAGATAGAAACTTTTTTGGAGCCTCTAGGAGAAACTCGAGTTTCCTCTCATTGTATGGTGGTTACTCTTGATTTCCAATGAAATCCAGCTTTGGCACTTTGTAAACACTGTCTACAGGCCGTACTACAGCCTTATTTCCACACATGTGGAGTTGAATTATACTAATTGATCAATGCTTTGATTGTCTCTACTTGTTTCCTATCAAGCTGCTAAACTAGATCTTGTTTTCTGATGACTAGTTTCTGATAGATTGTTTAACAAGCATACAATCACCTTGTGGATCATTCAAAGATCCATTTATGGTCCTTAGTACTGTACTTTTCACATGGTATCAGAGCCAAGTACAAGGCCATTGATCTGTGTTTGAATCTAATCCAGTTTTAGCAGGTTTTGGTGCAAAAAGTTAGTATTGGAAGGGTGAGCCGGTATCCAGGTTTTGGTGAGGGGATTTGATCCCAAAATTTTTCAGGATCAAAATCCGTACTGTTCACACGTGTGGGCGTCTCTGAACTAGCATTTAATAACCCATATTCATTGGATCATAGAAAACTCATCTGGTGTCAGTTTGATGTAATTTTTGGTGCAAATCCTAGGATAAGCTACCAAGATCACTTGCCATTGATTAGTTTTGAATTTGTTTCATGAAAACTAATTAATCTAGGCTGATTTCAGACCTTCTTAAAGTGGAAACCAGGTCTTGAAAGTACATCAAAGTGAATGAGAGAGATAGAGTCAGTTTTTGTCCAAAAATAGCCAAGATTGGCAAGATTTGCTTGAGAGTAGTTTTCATCTCATCTTATCTTCATTCCAGCTTTGTGAGGGAGTGATAGAATTGTGATTACAAATCCATCTGTTGGATTAGAAGTCAACATTTGAGTGAAACACTGCAAGTTAGAAACCTTTGTGAGTTTCAGGTCCAAACAAATCTATATCTTGTGTGTAGAATCTTGCTAGTAATATGGGATCAATGGGAGCCTACCTTCTAGAAGCTAGTGAGAGGTTAAAATTCTACCAATTATGCTTTTTGGAAAGTGAGGATGGAGTCACTAATGGTGCTCCAGGATTTTTATGAGTTTCTGATAGATGATGAAGATGAACCTCTAGGTGCACAGGAATTAGTGAGATACAAGAAGAGGTCTAGGCTTGCACTTCACTGTATTAAGATGAATGTAAGCAATGATCTTTTAAGGGAAGTATCATCATGTAAGAGTGCTAGAGAGGCTTGGGAATCTTTAAAATCTATCTATGAGTCTAGTAACACTTTGAGGGTTCTCATGCTTAGTAATCAGATTCTACAAAGCATGAAGAGAAGTGATGAGAGTGCACAGGGTTATGTTCTAAGAATCAAGTCTCTCAATAGGGAGTTAGCTTCCATTGGAGAGAAGATTCAAGATAGTGAGCTTGTTCAGATTGTCCTCAATGGTCTAGGGAGTGGCTTTACAAATTTGGTCCAAATCTTTGCAATCCAAGACACTTTGCCTACTATAGAAAAGCTACACAATGTATTAGTGGCTGAAGGGTGTAGGATGATGCATACCAACGCAAGAATGAATGCTATTTCTCTGCAGGATGGTGATGAGAAAGCTAATTTCTCATTCAAAGGCAAGAAGAAGACCAATGGCAAGAAGAAGCACTTCAAGGAGGCCAAGGAGGAGGATGAGGCTTCAAGCTCAAAGGGCAAGATCAAAGACAAGTCCAAGTACAAATGTTTTTTCTGTGGAAAGAAAGGACATTTTGCATCAGAATGTCTCAAGAAGAAGAAGGCACAAGAGAGCAAACAAAGCAACATTGCACATCAGGAGGGGGAGGAGGATGAAGAGTCATCCTTGATGGTTTCCAACAAACCACCATCATCCAAGAGCAACACCAATGATTCTTGGTGGATTGATAGTGGGACAAGTTCCCACATGACATACCAAAAGGACATATTCTCCACTTTACTTTCTTACAATGATTTACATAGATCAATCTATACTGCAAGTAGTCAAGAATGTAAGATAAGTGGAATAGAAACAATTCCCTTGTATGTGGGATCATCCAAAAGGATGAATCTTGATAATGTTCTTTATGTTCCTAAGCTAACCAAGAATTCGCTTAGTGTTGGCCAGTTAATGGATAATGGCCAAGATGTACAATTTAAGCATGGAGTTTGTTCCATCCTTAGAAATGATGAATGTATAGCCAAAGGTTTTAAGCAAGGTAGACTGTTTAAGCTTGATGCTAATGTTGCAGTGGAGAGTGTTAACTTGGCAAAGGTGGAGTTATCAAAGGTGGAACTGTGGCATAAAAGGTTGGGCCACCCCAACTACAAAGCCATGGAATCTATGGTTGCAAAGGAGCTTGCAGTTGGACTCCCTAAGCATTTGTCAAAGTGTGGGAAGAGATGTGAAGCATGCTGCCTCTCAAAGGCTCACAAACTACCCTTCTCAAGATCTACATCAAGATCAAACTCTCCTCTTGAACTCATCCATTCGGATGTTCATAGATTTTCACATGAGTCTAATGGTGGTGCCAAGTACTATGTAATTTTCATTGATGACTATTCTAGATTTTGTTTGATGTACCTCTTGTCTAGCAAATCAATGGTGTTTGATTCTTTTGTAAAGAGACTTTGGTAGAAAATCAACTTACTACCAAGATTAAGGTATTAAGGAGTGATAATGGAGGTGATTGACTTTTGTAGTTCTAATGGCATAAAGAGGGAGTTGTCATGTCCATACACCCCTCAATAAAATGGAGTGAGTGAGAGAAGAAATAGATCTCTTTGTGAGTGTGCTAAGGCCTTAAGGCTAGATGCTTCTCTATCCAAACCATTTTGGGGTGAAGCAATAACTTGTGCTAACTATTTGTGCAATAGATTGCCAAACCAAGCCATTGGAGGAATCACACCATTTGAAGCTCTCTTTGGAGAGAAGCCCAATCTCAAGGATCTCAAAGTTTCTGGATCCACTTGCTATGTATACCAATCCTTGGATAAGAGAAGGAAGGATGATGCAACATCCATCAAAGGCATCTTTGTGGGATATGGTGAGAATAGCAAAGGTTATAGAGTCTTCAATCCCATCACTAGCAAGGTGATAGTGAGTAGGGATGTTATTTTTTATGAAGGACATGCTTGTGATTTGGATGATAATGCTACTAATCATCTTGATGCCAAGGATCATGCTAGGATGGAGGAGGAGCTTCCAAGTGAAGAAGAACTTGAGGATCCACCTCAAGATGCAAGAACTCCAAGAACTCCAAGAAGATCTACAAGGGCAAGATCCGAGCCATTGAGGCTCACCTATGATGGTCAAGGTGATCAAAGGGAAGGCTCATCATCTTTCACATCTTACACCTTTCTTACTTCAATGTTAGATGAGCCAACATGCTATGAAGATGCTTGTAAGTCTAAAAGTTGGATGGATGCTATGCAAGTAGAGTATGATGCTCTTATTGAGAATCATACTTGGGATCTTGTGGATCTTCCTCAAGGGAAGAAACCTCTTGACTGCAAGAGGGTATTTAGATTGAAGTATAATCAAGATGGATCAATAAGCAAGCTTAAAGCTAGGCTTGTTGCCAAAGGTTTTTTACAAATCAAAGGCATTGATTATGATGAGACTTTTGCTCCTGTGGCTAAGCTTGTTACTATCAGGTTGATCATTAGTCTTGCTACAACCTTCAATTGGGAGCTATTCCAACTTGACTTCACAAATGCATTCCTCAATGGTTATTTGGAGGAAGAGATCTACATGAGGCAACCTGAGGGCTTCATCAAGACAAAACATGAAGAAAAGGTGTGTTTCTTTGAAGAAGAGCCTTTATGGGCTCAAGCAAGCACCTAGAGCATGGTACTCTAGGCTAAACTCTTTTCTCATTTTCATCAATTTTGTAATGAATGCCTATGATCCATCATTGTATATAAGTTTTCATGATGGCATGATCATTATTCTTGTTTTGTATGTAGATGACATTATCTTGAGTGGTAATGATCTAGATGGAATTAGAGATGTAAAAATTGCTTTAGCAAAAGAGTTTAAGATGGTAGATCTCGGCCTATTGAGCTTCATTCTTGGAATAGAGGTTATTAGAGGATGTGATTTTAGATTCATTTTTCAATCTAAATATGCTACATTCATCCTAGATAGATTTGGAATGAAGAATTGTAAAGGCATTGAGACACCAATGGAGCAACATGTAAAAACATCTATTGGTTGTGATGAAGCATCCTTTGAGGACATCACATTATATAGAAGACTTATTGGCTTCTTGATCTATTTAACTATAACTAGACCTGATCTTAGTTATAGTGTTGGAAAGTTAAGCCAATTCATGCAAAGTCCTCTAGTTTCACATTGGAAGATGGCCAAAAGAGTTCTTAGATACATTTCATCCACTAAGAATTTTGGCATTTTGTATAGAGGAACTAATCTTGGCTTAAGAGCCTATAGTGACTTGGATTTTGCAGGTGACAAAGTGGATAGAAGATCAACAATGCCTTTGCCACCTTTCTATGTGATGGAGTAGTATCATGGCTTTCCAAAAAGCAAGATACCATCTCCCTATCTTCCACAGAATCCGAATACAAGGCCTTGACATCAACATGCAAGGAGGTCTTGTGGCTCAAAAGGCTATTGGTGGAGCTTCATGTCATGGAGGAGGAGATCCCTATCATCTATTGTGACAACCAATCAGCCCAATCACTTGCAACTAATCCTACATTCCATGCAAGGAGCAAACACATCGAAATTGCTCATCATTTCGTGAGGGAAAAAGTGCAAGCTAAAGAGATCAAGCTCCAACACGTGCCATCATCAAGTTGCTTGGCTGATTTGTTTACTAAACCTTTCCTAAAGATTCATTTGTCAAGCTTAGATCTTCAATTGGAGCTATTGATAAAAGCATTGTGATCTCCAAGGCTAGATTTATTTTTCCGTGTGAAAAATTGCCTACATTGGCAAATCTAGCCATGTAGAATATTGTACATTTTGTCAATATTGTTTGTTGATGACTTGAATGGCCAAAGTGTCACTTGTACATACACACCTAAAGTAGGTTACCACGAGTCAAGAGGAGTGGTTGTGTCCATTTGGTAGTGATTCCTACTTTGTAGGATCTAGACCATGATTTATGATGAGATTTGTTCCTACCATGCACCTACCAAGCATGACTCTTGGATCTAGGCTAGGGTTTTCACATTAGGGCAAGAAAGTGGAGTCTACTTCCTTATTACATGCTGGATTTTCACCTAACTTAGCAAAGGAAGTGTGTTTTACTATGTATTCCCATTCTGCATAGTGAGAAGATAGAAACTTTTTTGGAGCCTCAAGGAGAAACTCGAGTTTCCTCTCATTGTATGGTGATTACTCTTGATTTCCAATGAAATCCAGCTTTGGCACTTTGTAAACATTGTCTACAGGCCGTACTACAGCCTTATTTCCACACGTGTGGAGTTGGATTATACTAATTGATCAATGCTTTGATTGTCTCTACTTGTTTCCTATCAAGCTGCTAAACTAGATCTTGTTTTTTGATGACTAGTTTTTGATAGATTGTTTAACAAGCATACAATCACCCTATGGATCATTCAAAGATCCATTTATGGTCCTTAGTACTGTACTTTTCACATTCCGATGTCGGCTTGTATACCATCCTTCGAAATTTTATGCCCTAAAAGGATGTCTTCCCTCATCCCAAAGTAACACTTAGTTGGATGCAGTTTAAGAGATGTCTCTTGACATCTTCTCAATGTTTTCTCTAATGCATCTAAATGGCTTTTAGTTGATGAATAGACACAAAAGTCATCCTTGAAAATTTCTAAAAACTTTCTTAAATTTTTTTGAAAAATATTTGTCATCATACGTTGGAATGTGGCAGGTGCATTACAAAGACCAAAGGGCATTCGCGTATACGCGTACGTCCCCCAATCAGTTGTGAAAGTATTTTTGGATCTATCTCGCTCTTTTATAAAAACTTGGTTATAACCTGAGAATCCATCTAAAAATCTATAATGTTCATGACTAGCTACCTGGTCAAGAATGGTATCTGTATACGGTAGAGGATGATAATCCTTTGTTGTAACAGCATTTAGTTTCCTAAAATCTTGACAAACTCTAATCTTGCCCGTCTTCTTCTTAGGTACTATAACTATTGGTGACACCCACTCGTTGCCTAGAACATGATATATAATACCCGCTCTAAGACATCTATCTAATTCATCTTTTACTAATAATGAGTACTTCAGATTCAATCTATATTGACGCTGTCTAACGGGTATTGTTCCCTAAATAAGATCTATTCTATGTTCGCCCCATTTAACTGGTATTCCTATTAAATCATCCATCGACCAAGCAAACATGTTTTGATATTTTTGAAAAAGCAATATATACTCTTCACGTTCCTGGTTCAATTGGTGTTTATATAGATCCAAAGTCTTACCTTTATCAATTTCTATTTCTATATAATTTGTTTTATCTACCATCCCCTCGGTCAGACTTGCTCTGGTTTCACCCAGAACTTCTCTTGACTTGGATGTTCTCGGTATTTCTTCTTCCTCATCAATCTCATAGCATTCTATGAAATTGATCCATGATTCAGCAGGTCTAGCTAACTCCTCACCCCATCTCAAAAGGTGACCCCCTACTGGCTGTGAGAATACATGGAAAAAATATATGTTTGGTAGACCAATTTATAATAGCATCTGCTTGATATAACCATGGTCTTCAAATAATATTGAATAAGGTGGTGTATCTACTAGAAATTTAACAAGGAAATTCATAACAAACGTCTCTGTCTCTATAACTACGTTAATATCTTTTAGCTCACCTACTGGTATACATTTAGTCACATATGCTAAATGGAATTCGTGATAAGTGATAGGCTGTATCTGGTTTTCTAATCCTAATTCTTTAACCATTAATTTTGTTACTAAGTTGATACTAGATCCTGAGTCTATGAGTATTCTATCTATGGTCTGATCTCCTATGATCGCACTAATACCTGGAACTCCACAATCTCCTCTATCTACATATTCTACTCTATTACTATATGCAGGTATACTTAGTGTAACTAACATCTCCCCTTCCTCAGTCCCTACTGACTGAAGCCCTTCTTCCTCCGAAGTATAGCTCGAGGAAGATGTAGGTGTCTCACCTTCGTACTTATCTTTTTCCCATGATATGAAAATTTTTTTATGACTTTTTCCTGTCGGTGTCTCCATTTGGTTTCTGAAGGTAATCTCTGTCTTCTTCTAGTGGGTTATAACATCGGCCTGATAGAGCCATGGTCGTTCTAATAACACTTTATATGACGATTGTCTTGTAGTTTTTAATATTATAAAATCCATAAGAAACTTATAGTCTCCAACATAAACTATAACCTGAGCCAGTTCTCCTACTGGTGATCTTTTAGTTGCATTGGCTAACCTTAAATGTCTTAAGGTGGGTGCTATTCTATGATGAATGCCTAATTCATATGTTGTTTCTTCAGTCATTATATTAGATCCGGAATCTTATGGGTACATTATTTAAGATGCAGCCATTAATTACTACTTGAATCTCTGGTTGGCCTTCATCACCGTAATTAACTAATCCTATGTTGACTACTGGTAACTTTGCTTTTCTTCTCTTTTTATTTTATAAAAATTGCTTAATTTTTTTCTTATAATATTGGTTATCATCTAATAACTGTTTAAAAGTTATATTGGGCATTCTAGAAACAAGGTCTTCGACAATATTATAAGAATGGTTTCTAAGTGACGACATATTTCTAGGTATCTTGCTACTTATAACTGGATCTGAAAATGTCACTTTCTTAACTTGTCTAGTTTCTTCGTCTAAAAGCTTCTTAGCTTCTGAACTAATATCAACATCATAATGTTTTCCACTAGACTTATCAAGTTTTAATTCTTTATTACTAGAAATTTTTACTAACTGTTTTGCGACCTTCGCTTTTTCTGTCGCGTTTTTCGCAGTTTTCGCAATTTTTGTCTTAGTTTTCTTCTTATCTTTAAGAGTCAAAGAATCTTTACTACTTCTTGTAGTTAGTTTATTTATTTTTTTCTCTAATTCTGGCCATTGATGATCTTGATCTAATAATTCAGACTCTACTTGTATCATCTGAACTATCATGTCAGTGTTAGTCTTAGATGACTGAAGGTCATCTTTCCTAGGCAAATTTACAGACCTTTGTTTAGACCATGGCTATTGTGGCTGAGGACATTCAGCAGTGACACGCCCTTTGCCTTTACAGTTAGCGCAGAGCGGCACATATCCTACTGATCTCCTAGGTTCAGAGCAATCAGGTGAATAGTGACCCGGGGCTCCGCAATTGTAGCACGAACCCCTTACTCTGGTTGGTGGAGTGGAATTAAGCTACCTCCTCATGATTATTAATCGGACAGAGGAATAGTTCATCTTCTAAATAATTAGTCTGTAAACTGGGACAGTTGGTCTGAAAATGACCTTCCTTCCCACAAGCGGTACACCAAACATCGGCGTTAGGCTTCGCTTTCTTTCGCTTGGCTTTAACATCATATTTGGACCTTTAAATCGCTCATTTCTTTTGTTAACAACTCAACACTTTTCCTTAATGGATCCATCTTTTCGGATTTCTCCATTCTTTTCTTTCTTTCTGAGTTCCTATTCTTGGTTTTCCTATAAGAAGATTCTTCTTCTGATGAAAAAGAATAAGATAAATACTCAGAAGATTCTTCCATATCCACTGAATCAGATTCTGATCAGACTCAGTAGATGTTTCAGATTCTTCTATTCATTTAAATTTGTGCTTTTTACTACTTTTTCTTTCATTTCTCCATTTGCGAGAAATTTGAGAGGTTTTGTAATTCTCGACAGAGGCGACGACATCTTCCAAAGAAGTCATCAAACCTTGTCAACAATAACGATCCATTTTCTTAGGCAAACCACCCAAGAACCATTCATTTTGCATATGAACTGGATATTGGGCTCCTAACTTTTCTATTAAATTCTTAATCCTACAAGTATATTTTTAAAGTGATTCCTTTGGTTTTTTCTCAACAAAGTTAAGCCGAGCCAACAATCTAGTGGAATATCCTATTTTCTTAAATTGTTTAAGGAATGTTTCTTTTAAAGCATTCCAAGTATAAACTGTTTTCGGTACTAATTGACTGTACCAGATCCTAGCCTGCTTCCGTAGAAGACCTGGCAAAATTCTAACTTTATCCTCGTCCGTTTGCTCTTTGTTTGCTATGGTAATGGATTCAAATTGCGACAAATAGCGATCCACATCTTCAGATGATGATCCCTTAAAGAAATCGTATCTGATTTTTGTAGATGTGGGTGGTGCTGGATTAGCCATATTAATAGATAGTGGTGAACTAGATGAACTTGGAGGATCCGAATCTAAACTTCGCTTGGACAAAGATTTTGAACTTGGTTCAGAAGAAGAATCAGACGAATCTGATTCAGGTGAACCTGTAGAACTTGGTGTTTCAATGGATCTTTTCTCAAATGAATCTACAAATGTTGTAGTAGCGTTTAGAAGATCATTAAACGATTCAGGTGTCAATCTTGCTCTAACTGGTGAGTTTTGCAAATTCTGCAAATACAAATCTCTAGACTTCCTATATGCTTCTAATCGCTATGCACGCTCTAAACATTTCTGTTCAATAGTTGCTTGAGAGTATGTTCTTGGCATGAATTACATGAGAATGATTTGTAGATGTAATACACTTAAAAATATTGCAAAAGGTGAAATTCATCTCCTTGGCAACGGCGCCAAATTATGTGGTGGCCTAGTTGTTATAGATTTCCACAAAAGCGATGAATTACATAGGATAAAAGGTTTGATTGTTCCCCAAGAGAGAGAATAATATCATCCTTTGCATGGTAAATGTATGTATGATGGTAAACAAACTAGAATATATAAAATTCACAATGAATACTACAGCGACATAATTGGTTATCCAAAGATATTTGCCGGGTAAATTGGCATCCAGGAACACCAATGATGAAACTATTTGGTCAAGGTCTGCAATTGTAAAGATTACTTTATCTTCCAAGCTCTTCAAACATCAGGTAAACAACTAGAACAGACAACAACTAGCAAATAGATTCATCAAGTAGAATCACATTGGCTAAGGATTCTTCTTAATCAAACACAGAAAATTAGTTCTTAATGCAGAAAGCAAACAAATCAAAACATCAAACAATCTCATTATCTGAACACATAGCTCATTCAGAGTTTGAAAGAAGTTCTGCTAAAGGTTATGCTTAACAGCTTCGGCTAATTCCCTGCACACATTAGTCAGAATTGTTACTTGCTGGTGTCGTCTGAAAATCCATGTTTAAGTAGCTAAAATTTAGTATAACGTAAGAAATGTGTGTGACGCAAACAGAACAGTATCACAATCAATCACAGATCATACAGAGTGTATTCACACAAATGATAAGAAGTAATTATGTGAAAGATAGCAAAGGGAAAGGATGCTCAAGCTATAGGAACTTGCTCTTCAGTCTCTATTGATACTCAGCTCTGCGTAGAAATGTGTATGTACAAAGCTTATTTTGTCTATAATGAGGAATGAAACCTCTTTACTTAGTCTCTTCTTATCTCGCTTCTCCTCCCTATATTGAATACATGAATGGTATCCAATATATATACATAATATTACAGGTGTGCAGATGTGAAAGTACAGAATGGATGTGCTGTCTGTAGGAGATTGTGGGTGGCTGCAATCGTTGTCCAATCTGTTAATGTAACTGCATGGAGTGAGCATAAAAAGGGTGCGATGTCAGCTAGTGGTGAAGTGAACGTTGGTGATGATGCGAAAAGTGGGTCACTCTTACGAATGGCCTTAGGATAAGATTTACAGGGTGCCTTAGTTTTTAGGACACCTTTGGCATTATGTAGGATAGTGTCCTCTTTTTGCCTGTCACCATAAATTGTGTAAAAACACAGTGTTCGCGATTCTTTCGCCTTTTATTCGTCTGTGCAAATTTGCGTGTAAATATGCAGGCTGCGTGACAACATTAGTAAATATGCAACAAGTATGGAGGCAGATTGAAAATGGGATTTAGGAGAGGAGGAGGAGTAAATCCAACATCACTCTCATCACATTTCTCAGATAACTAAATCATCTTTATTGGATGCAGGTATCATAGTCTCAATCCCATGCATCGCAGTCACATGAGTCCGATTGCGACGTCAATGGCCAGGATGAAGATGACTTAGTTGGATCTAATTATACTTAGGTATATTATAATAATCCAATTTGTAACATATCTCTGTACTTGGAACATTTATGTATGAATATATATTCGTTGAATTTAAGTTTCTTTCATCAATTTTTAAGTGCTTAAAATGTAACAAAAATAAGTTTGGAACTTTTTTTTGTTAACATTAATGAATGAACAAATGATTTTGCTTACCAACTTCGTAAGAAGTGGTGCAAAAGACTCTTGGGGTCGGATGGAGTCCATTTTAAGGCAGAATGGAGCCAGTGGAGCAAGTAAACTGGCTCCATTCTGTCTTGAAATTTTTTTTTCTGCTTTTAAACCCTCGGAATAACCCTTAGAACAAGGTAAACTTTTGATAGAGATATACCAAGGGATACCCATCGGAATAGAGAGGGTCACCAATAGCTTGTTGGGAGGGATATACCGAGGGGCCTCGATGTATCTCTCGGTATATGTGTTCTATAAAAAACACAAAAAATGAGGTGAAGAAGCCTCGATTATCGAGGCAATTATCGAGGATCTCATTCCGAGACATACTTCAGGGTTTACACCAAGGCATACAATGTTTTTTTTTTTTTTTAAATTCTTCATTAAAGCCTCGGTAATAGGTTCGAAAATCCTCCAGAATGTTGTAGTGGCTACTGTGCAATTGCCTTGATAATGACAACAGCTACGCCACCATTTGTTTAGATAGCGACAACCATGAACACTATCTACCGGGAAAATGACATCCACTACTGCTAACTACCTAGACAGTGACATCCACTACTTCAACCAAGATCCACATCAAACAACTCAACAACTCAATGACATTTTGTATGTATATCTGCACAAATATATAATGTATGATGATGATAATCAATTTATTCATTAATAGATTGACACGATAGATGTTTTCATCAACTCTTGGATCAATCAGAAATAATATTTGTTATTCAATCTAATCTAATAATGGAAAAAAGTACCTGAAAACCTATCAACCACCAAATGTCGTTTTCAGATTGGACACTGAAACTGAAATTATTTCCTTGATCTCTTGTTTGTGATATAGCACCGTTCATGAGCGTTATACTAACCCTCTCCATTTTCTGCGCTTTAACAATTTCTAATCCTCTAATTTAAGTACTATGACTATTTTATTACTCACCTTTTCAAAAGGTTGCATCATTTAATGCAATCATGTATCTTACTAGTTGATTTACATAAACAATGAAGTTGTTGGATGAATGATAAGATATTGATCTTCCTTTAGTTTGATATGTCTCATCAATGTGAAAAGGAGTACCAATAATCTTATGCATTCCTATGTTTAACTTGTTTATCTTAAGTGATATGACCTTGGGATAGAGACTTTTCTTATTCAGACTTGCTTAAAAGCTTGTCTAATAAGTTGAAATATTGCTACATATGCTTCTTTATTAATACCAACAAAATCACAAGCACCTCGGACTATAGTTTTATCTAAAGAAATTTAAATGTCCACCATCAAGGACTTTGCAATTCTGGACTTCCTATGCCTCAAATACTAGCACATACCCTTGAAAAAAAGGTCATATGTCAAAAAATATCATGTTTTCTAAGTTCATAGATCCTCAAATATTACTTGTAGGACTTGCACATCCTAACCAAAATGTTAGCATGAAATAGAATTTTATAAGAGATTCTTTTGGCCATAGGTACTAATACCTACAACTAGACCCAAGCATTAGAATTAATAAGTTCGCACAATAGTCAAACATTCTCTGAATATGGCCACATCTATTTTAAGGAATATTCAATTTATTCAATCATACAAGAAATTTATTTCCATACAAATACATGGGAATGGAAGAAGAAATTGCAATTTTTCTTGGACATTTAGCCAATACAGTCTACAAATGTTAGGAGAAATGTGGACCGACTTAGGTTTTGTAAATTCAAAAAAGTCAACCACAATTGGAGTGATTTTTTTCTAAATGCCTCTAGCAGTACTCCATCATTTGTCTGCCATGTCTTGACAATTATATCTAAGTGTGACATTACTTCTTCTAATTTGGCCTTGTTTGTTGGAATGTTAACATTTCCCTTGGAAATTTCCAATTGGTCAAGTGTGTCTGCATCATATTTCATGACATATGTTTGCTTATTCAAGTGATATTTGAAAGTAACTTACTCCCCCTTGCGTGTGTCACATCGTAAGGTTTGGATAATGGTAGCATGTTTGGAAACTGGGTCGAATTCTCCTTCTATGGTTTCTAGCCTAAACTTCTTATTTACCTTAAGTGGAGTGGATTATATTTTGCCCTTACCCTTTATTTCCTTAACCATCTCTATAAATCTATACCCAAAAAGCTCTTGAATTTTCAAGAAGGATAAGCATTTTCATTAAAATTAGGAATGTGCAATTGCTAAATTCAAGGGCATGTGGGTAGCAAGATGGGCTCTTGTGATTGCTAAGGAGAATAAAGTTTATCATAAAATTTCAGCATGGTCTCCTTAATAGAAGTACAAAATCTTACATTCCTAATCTTATATTTACACCTTCCTCTTTAAAATTGTGGGAAAGCAAATACCAAAGCATGGGTAAGGGGTTACTAACATAGCTAAGAGAAAAGCAGTGATCATGATGGTGAAGTCATATTCAATTTTTACACGTGCAGAGTGTGATCACAAAAAGTTGTACTAGACATTTTGGCTAGAGATAGTTTGGAAAATTCCAAGATTATTGGCATACTAGATTGTGAAGTCACATTTATTCAATTTGGAGAATTAAAAAAAAAAGTTGTACTTGCCATTCATGTTGGTGATATATAAGAAAATTCAAAGCACATTAGCATAGTCTGTGAGGTTATATTTCTAAAAGTCAAAGAGAGTAAAAAAAACTGTTGTACTCAAAGTGTTGTCCTTATAGGAATGTTCTTCAGCCTCAATGTTGCTTACGAACCGTCAAATGTCGGTAATGAACTTCTATTGCGTCTCTTATAGAACGTCACAACTTCTACTCAAAATATGAATTTACAAAGTGCATAATAGGCCTTTTCATGAATTTAGACACTATAGCACATTTTACATACATAGAAATTGAAATTTTTTACAATATATAGCAAAACTTGGATAATGTGAGATCATAAGACTCCACAAATCTTCTCAAAATTCTTTCTTTGCAAACTTCCAATCGTCTTCGTTGTATGACCTAGATTTGCCAGCTCTCACCGCATCATGGAGCTCTGATTTGCGGTGGCTCATCACGCTTCCCATGCATCGTCCCATCCATATTCGGTCAAATTAAAAATTAGGGGAGGGGACTTGAAATTCTCTATACAACTAGTCAATGATGTAATTCTTTTCCTCATCACTTTGTTTGCGTCAGTCCTTGAAAATGTCCCTGTTGAAGACCACATGCGTGAGTTGCCTCATGCGAGTGAGGACGTGACCACCGCGGTCATCCTCCACTATGTCCTTCTCTGCATCTATGTCATAGGATGGCAGGATGTCAGCTGACGGAGAGGTGGCAAAGGGAGTGTCAAGAGAAGTGGGGGAGTTGACTATAACGAGAATGATTTAAATAGGAGAAAAAATGGGTGGAGTGGTCTGGCAAGAGGGATCACGGTGCCATGGAGACCCCATAGGGGGTGTGGGTACTAAAGAAGGAAAAACGTGAGTAGAGTGTGGGGGAGGAGTTTGAATAGGAGTGTAACCAACAGGGGTTTAAATGGGAGAAAAAATGAGTGGAGTGGTCTGGCAAGAGGGATCACGGTGCCATGGAGACCCCATAGGGGGTGTGGGTACTGAAGAAGGCAAAATGTGAGTAGAGTGTGGGGGTGTCGGGATAATCAAGTGTGACGGATGCAAGAGTCAAAGTATCATGCGCCATCCACGTTGCTTCTTGAGTTAGAATTTCTCGAAGTAAGAAAGACCTACGACGAGGCTTGCTAGATGGATGTGCTGGACTCGAGGCCACATGAAGCACTACATCATCGGCGTCACCGCCACAACAGGAGTCGCCGCTGAGTGACTCCTTCTACGATCACTCTTTTCCTGGCCGGAATGTCGGGAAGAGGCACTGGCATTAGAGTGCGTGGGGGAGGGATTCTCGCCAGATAGACCCTCGTGGAAAGGGGGAACACCTCGGTCGGAAGGGTGGGGACTAGATCTCCTCAGAACGAGATGATGTGGACAACCTACCTGAACTTCCTGCATCCCAATGAGCCCGTAGTCTCTCCATGATTCTGCCTGCACGCGAGGGAGACATCCCATCCATATAACTAAGGACTTCATCGTCACTCATGGATGAAAAATTGGATGACTAGCGACTGCGGCCAGATCCGTGACTTGGAGATGTGTCATGAGACATTGAAAATATGATTGGGATAATCTCTACAAGCAATAAAATATATTTTTAAAATTTACAACCATGTAGAGTTAATTAGTGCAAGAAATAAATTCAAATACTTGAGTTAAGGGTTTAGGGTAGAACAAAAAAAGTGATTATTAGAGGAGTTCCAAAATAAAAAAAGACCCTTTGTAAAGATACTTTTATTTTATTTTTCTAGTTTTGACCGTCACTAGGCCCAATCAAAATGCACAGATTTGAAATCTATGTAACGTAGTTCAAATTTATTGAGGAATAAAAATACAATATAGAAAAATTTGAAATTTGTGTCCGGGCAACATGGACTTATCCCATTGGTTTCTTCTTCCAACCTGCCAACACATGCTAATCTGCCCGACGTCAATACCTCAAGTTAGATTTACTTAACTATGCTGGTTAGTATAATAAAATTTACTAACCATACTAGTTACAGTTTTAGAAATATATTATGTACAATTACTTAAAATATGGTATACACAGTAACTATGACTATGGTGGCATTCACATTAGATTAAATGTGATACGAAAAATTGAAATTAAGTATCATATCAAAGAGATTTTTGGCACCCAAGCTTTGAAAATAGCAATGGCAAGGAGACCCGGATCTACAATCGAGTCTGTGATTCTTTACAATGAAAAAGATAAAGCTGATAACTAGAAGCCAATAAAATATACGAAGAATTCATGGGTGTTGCTGCATCCATCATTAAAGGGCAATTTTCAACAAAAGAAAAGAGCAAAAATGACATACAAATTTTATTGGAAAGCAGAAATTTTGGAGTTTAAGACTACTCCGGGAGATCAATCGATATCAAAAGTTTTAGTACAATATGTATATATGCATTCAGAAATCAAAGTAATGATATCAATCCTCATGGTCATCAAAAATGTAATTGTAAGTATATCAAAACATATGCACTTAGCTACAACAATCATAGGTGATTTTCTTTATTGATGCTCTTCAGATTATGATTTAGATGCTTTAACATTGTTTTTTTTTTCATATTTATATCCATCATGCATAATTGAATGGGATCCAGCACAATCACTTGCAGGAATATTGGACGTGATTCACTTTGATGTTGAAAAGTTGCAGTACAGAGGAAGAAGTCCAAAGGAACTTGCAGATTGTGCTATCTAATTTTATGAATCTTTATATACGCCACAAACTGATGGAGGTTTTGGCAAGCTCGAAGTATTCCATTGCCTATTTTTCAGAGTGATGAGTGGCCTACTCCTGACAGTATTGTTTCTGAATCCTTAAGACGCATAAGGATGTAGATATATACTTGCCATATTTAAGTAAATATATTCCAACAGATGTTCCCCATTCAGTGGACTGGCAGATCGTTAGTTTGGAGGTAAATTATGTCTTTCTTAAGAACATTTTGAAATCAATATTCTAATGTATTTGTTTCATTCTAATTCATTTTGTTTCTTAATTGATTTTTTGTGTGCCAAATTTTTTTGTAGTCACCCCAGCAAAATGATTCATTCAGTTGTGAGTGGTACACATTATATAATGCAAAGTTATTTTTTGAGTGGTTCGTTTTTCAGGAAGATGTTGATATTTCTAAGGTAATTAAATTTGTTTATTCTTATTTCTGGAATCGTGATTAGTTTTCTATTTTGTTGATGTTTTTAGCCATTACTAATACATGAATGTTCTATTTTGTAGTTTACACTTTCTGAGTACACATCAAGCCAGGTGTACAGATTTAGACAAGAGATTATCCTACGCATACTAGCCAGGGCAAGGTTTCAGTCTCCCATTGTTGATGATGGTGCAAAGGATGATGTAATTATACTAAATAAAGATTAGAACAATACAAATAGCATAGAACAGAAATAGATTACACATGTATAGAATTCATAGAGAAATATACATTGGTATATCATATGATGTTCCATTTTATGAATTTGGGAGCACAAAATACATGTATAGATGCCCAACTTGGGCTTTCATCTATTGAATGAAAAAGTCTATACACAATTTTTTACTAAACTTTATTTGAAGCTATTGTTCTTCCACAATGGTGATTGTTGTAGATAGATCTTTGCAGCACGTTATCAGCTCCTATCTTTTTCGCATCTGTGACATGACAAATATTAGTGAATGTGCAATTGTAAATTATGTCATTTTCAATGATTTTGTACTATTTTGAAATGACAATAAACATAAAGTACTTACGAGTCTTCCGTTGATGATAAATCTGAAATATGTTGGTAGATTACTTTGTAAATAATGCTTATCTCCATTCGGTTTGTGTGACCATTTAGTTCAAAGTCTTGATTTGAGACTGAGCATTTGCTTTTCGATATAATAATGAAAGATCATTGAAGACTTTTTAATCCTGCATTCTATGTCATTATTTGTTTTACTATCCCAGCCTTGATCCATGAGATCTGAAAAATACTCATCTGATAAATCCTTGCAAACAAATAAAGTTGGTGTCCTACAAACACTAGAACAAATACATGTAATGAGATAAACCAACTTAGGTGGACAATTTTTGAGCCTGTGCTTATCTTCATAGCATTTCTAATGTCAATGAGTAGCTTAGCCGAGTTCATCTTGACACAAAATCCTCTAACAATATTATCTACAGATCTCTTAATAGAGATCAAGTTTAAACTCCAGTGGTCACTGCAAAATAAGATAGAAAGTACATTAGCTGCAATTCTGAGAACTATTTCCATTGATAATGCCAATGATAAAGCATTAAACAACAAAAAGCATTTAACATGTCTTACTTGGTATGATAAGACACGACCAAGTATTTTGTTGCTGGTGTGAATCCACTAGTTAGAGACTGTGATAATGTGTCGTTATTCTCCTTGAAGACCTGAAGCAAAAATTTACTGAGCACCAGCAATTTATTGGATGAATCTCTTGCAATGTCATATTGCAACAGTGTAATCCCAAACTTTATCAAAAGATCACTGATAGAAGCCCTTCTATTTTGAGATCCAAACAATCAACAACTCTATAATTTATACTAAAGTCAAGTTCCTCTATTCTAAAATAAAATGGAATACCAATTCTATCTACAACATTGGCTATGTCCTTCTCAAATTTAAGATATTCATCGGAATTTATATATATATAAAGATTTGAACGAGGAGAGAACTACAAGAATATCCAAAATTGATGTAGCTATATTTACAACCTTATCTAGGACAACATTATCTACATTTGCATCTGGGTTAGGCTGCACATTATCTACATTTGCATCGGGCTCTCTTGGGGGCTGTCTGCTTCCTAGGGCGCTTGGTAGGAAGATCAGTCCTATCTAGAGGAACAGGTCTGGGAGTAGCAGATTGAGACATGTGTAACTTGCAAAATTTCTCTCTCATCCTCATCAATAACTGAAAGTACTTAGGGATAATGGTGACTCTCTTAGAATGAATAGCAAGCAAAAATGAATCTTAAAAAAAAAGGCTCATATAATCCTCAGCAGCTTCCTGAAGGCACTGGAGAGCAGAGGGTGTGAATCTAACAAGCTGACCGAGATCATTTCTAGTTATGTGGTGGACGACACGATAGAATGGAGCTCTGGAAATCAACAGAGCGGTTGATCTCTGAGAGCCACCTGCTGCGGTTGCGCCTTCTAGATCTAGCCGGAGGTGTTATGGCAACCGCAGGGTTGAGGATGAGCCAACAGAGAAGAAATCCTTCCTCGTCTGATTTTTCCTATCCATAGAAGTATACTGAGGGATATCGCACTCGTGTGTGATGATTAGGATAAGAAGGGGAGGATTCTAAAGCGTTCGCAAAGGAGCGATATGTATGGAAAGAACATATGGTATATTGGACCGTGCAAGCCAAATATTAGAGAGATCCTTGAATATAGAAGAGAGGCGCAGAAGTCCAATATGAGGAGACACGTAAGTAGAAATATTGAACTTGTGCGCATGAAATGCAGTAGGCAGAATATCAATTATGAAGGTGGCACACAAGTGCGATATGCAAAGGGAAAAAAAAAAAGTGAAAAAAATTCATTGGAGTTTGTGATTTTATATCGCGGTTTGCACATGCGAAAGAACGTCTTGTTGCACGTGCGAACTATCAAGTCATCAAGAAGTGACACGTGGTGACAACTCAATGAATGATCATTTGACACATGTCAGGTTGTCATTTCACATATGTGGGATTGTACGGCATGATGAGAGAACGAAACGTGTTGTCCATCCGACTAATGAACATGAGACACATGTCCTTGTGTCATTTCACACATGTCCAGGTGCCACCTCACACGTGCCAGTGTCTATAAACCAATCGGGAACGAATACATGTCCGTTGACCGTTGACCACACGTGTGAAAATTCATTATAAAAGGCACGAAACCTGATTAATTTTTTGTTCTTTTCTTTCTCGATTTCACAACGTATCGGTCTTGTGCGCGCGCTTTGTTGTACATTTTTTCCTCGATCCCTGTGAAAAATTGTCAACTAGTAGTATTTTCCTAACTTGAGATTTTGTAGGCCTATGGCCAAATAAAAGTTAGAGATAGGTTCATACATGTATGTAGAGGCCCAAAGTATGTGTACACTACTTTTGAGGTCACATTAATTAGAGGAGGTCGAGTGTGGAGCTCTTCTATTGGCTCATAATTTGGTGCATTCCTATTTGACCAAATTTCTAGGTATATGGGTGAATCCTATTGGACCCCAATTTTAGCCTATCATAAGACAAGTGGCCAAGAGGCACTATGGCTGCTATAAATAGCCATCTCCACGAGTATGTACACATCTCATTTTCATTCTATTGAATGAATGTTATGCTCTTTGAAGATCCATCTTCTTCTCTCTCACTTTTTTGTTCATATCTTGCATTCTAGCCACTAGAATTGTGATTTCTTTGTTGCTATGGCTTCACACGTGTGAAATGCAGGTTGTAGGCTCTGAAGTACGGACAGGGACAGCAAGTTTCTGTTTATGAAGCTTATGATCAGATTTTGATGTTTAGTTGATGTTTAGTATGCTTAACATCACAATTTCTATCATTTTTTCAATCTAGATGTGCATAACTTCCATGGCCAAGATCTTTATGAAACTTTAGCATCTTTTGGATCTGAGTTTTTCACATGGTATCAGAGCATTAGGCGGCCAAATGTGCAGGTTTTGCCAGATTTAGAAGAGATTTGTGGGCGAGTTTGCTTTTGTAGCATTCCAATCAAGTTTCTAGCTAAAAATCTTGTTGATTTATGTGTAGAAATTGGATCTTTGTGATCAAAACATCATTTGTATGCATTTCAATTGAAGTAGGGCGAATTCCCTCTGTACTTATCAGAATAAGGAGACAAAAATTGTTTTGGAAAGAGGGAGATGCAAGATCCAACAAGATCCTATTAGTTTTCCATTCTAGCATATAGTTTTTTGATTCAATTTCTTGCTTCTTCATGTCAAAAACTTCAAAATTGATGTAACCCTCTGATTTTCAGTTTGCTGAATGATTCAAGAGTGTATTTCAATCTTAGGAGTGAGGGAAAAGCAAGTATATTGAGGTTTGGTCTTGGTTTGATCAAGAAATCATAAAACTAGTGGCTAAAATTGAGGAAAAAGTGAGGAAAAGAGAGAAAAAGTAAGGTTTTAGGTTCCAAATCTTTGTGATTTCTTCTTGTGTTTCATTTGTTGATTCAAGAGAGTGCTTAGTGCATTGGAACAGGTCAAAGATCAGAGATCAATCATTGCAACATGGCTACAAATGGAGGCTACATGTTGGAAAGCAATGATAGGCTTACCTCCCTCAACTATTCTACTTGGAAAGTAAGGATGGAGTCTTTGCTTGAGATGAATGAGTTGATGGATATTGTTGTAGGTGTGGAGGAGAGACCTTTGGCACCTCAAGAACAATTGAGGTATGACAAGAGGGCAAAGAAAGCCCTTCACATGATCAAGATGAATGTGACAAATGAGCTTATCAAAGAGGTTGGTAAGTGCACATCATCTAGTGAAGCTTGGGAAGCCTTGAAGAAGGTTTATGAATCCAAGTCTACTTCTAGAGTGTTGACTTTAAGAAGGCAAATCTTTTCTTGTATGCAAAAGAAGAGTGAGAATGGACATGCTTTTGTTTTGAGAGTTAAAGCATTGAATGATGAGTTAGCATGCATTAATGATGGCATAAATAATGAGGAGCTTGTTCAAGTGATTCTCAATGGCTTGTTGGATGATCATGCTAATCTTGTTCAAAGTTATGCTATCCAAAAATGTTTACCAAGTGTTGGAGACTTGCAAGAGGTCTTGTTGGCTGAAGAATTCAGGTTGCAAGCAAGAGTGGGAGCATCTTCTACATCTCAAG
This sequence comes from Diphasiastrum complanatum, assembly GCA_029204225.1. Taxonomy (NCBI): domain Eukaryota; kingdom Viridiplantae; phylum Streptophyta; class Lycopodiopsida; order Lycopodiales; family Lycopodiaceae; genus Diphasiastrum; species Diphasiastrum complanatum. Next base: position 46,159,972 of record CM055099.1, on the reverse strand, counting down.
GAGGAGAAGAGGAGGCAATGTTCTCTAAAGGCAAGTTCAAGGGCAAAGGTAAAAGCAATTGGTCTAAAGGGCAAGACCAAGGTGAGCACTCTACTTTTGGCAAAAAGAAGGATAGATCTAAGCTAAAATGTTTCTATTGTGGAGTCAAAGGGCATTTTGCTAGTGATTGTTTTAAGAAAAAGAGGGATCAAGGGGAAAAGCAAACCAATCTAACTATTGATGAGGGTGGGGATGAGCTTCTTTCAAATGATGCTTTTGTTATGTCATCTTGCTTGTTGGCTAATCATGGAGACATTGATCCTTGGTGGATTGATAGTGGAGCCACTTCTCATATGACATATCATAAAGAGTATTTTTCATCTTTAATGGCATTTGATGGTGATAGGAAGGTAATCTATACCGCAAATGATGGTGAGTGTGCAATCAAGGGGATTGGCACAATTCCTATTTCACTTTCTACAAATAGGAATATAGAATTGAAAGATGTTTTGCTCATTCCATCCATTACCAAGAACTTACTTAGTGTAAGCCAAATGCTTGACAAAGGATTCAAAGTTGAGTTTGATGGTGATGCTTGCTTGATCAAAAAGGGGTGTAGTATCATTGCAAAAGGGAAAAGGCAAGGGAAATTGTTCAAGCTTGATGCATGTGTTGTTGCTAACCAAGTTGGATGCATGGCAAATGAACAAATGTCAATTCAAGAGGTATGGCATAAAAGGATGGGACATCTCAACTACAAGGCCTTGGAGGTAATAGCCAAAAAGGAGGTAGTAAGGGGACTTCCCAAGTCTCTTACTTGCTTGAATCATGTTTGTGAAGAATGTGCTTTGTCTAAATCACATAGATTGCCATATACTAGATCTATATCTAGATCTAAGATGCCTTTTTCTCTCTTGCATTCGGATATTCATGGTGTTACTACAATTAGCAATGGAGGTGCTAAGATGTATGTAACTTTCATTGATGATTTTAGTAGATTTTGTTGGGTTTATCTACTAAAGAGCAAGGATGAGGTGTTTGATGTGTTTGTCAAGTTCAAAGTTGCTATTGAGACTCAATTTACAACCAAAATCAAATGCTTGAGGAGCGACAATGGTGGTGAATACATTTCTAACAAATTCAAAGCCTTTTGCGATGAGCATGGGATCAAGAGGGAGTACACATGTCCAAGAACACCACAACAAAATGGAGTGGCCGAGAGGAAGAATAGAACCTTGTGTGAGAGTGCAAAGGCAATGAGATTGAATGCTAATCTTCCTAAACCTTTTTGGAGTGATGCTTTGTTGTGTGCAAATTTCCTATGCAATAGATGGCCAAGTGTTGTATTGGAAGGAAAAACCCCTTTTGAAGCTTTGTTTGGTACGAAGCCTAATGTCAAGTTTCTAAGAACTTTTGGATGCATTTGCTACTTCAACATTACTCTTGATGATAGAACTAAGGAGGATCCATCTTCAAGAAAGGGCATTTTTGTTGGTTATAGTGAAGTAAGCAAAGCATATAGGATTTATGTTCCTTCAATCAAGAAAGTGTTCACAAGTAGGGATGTCATTTTTGATGAAGGTAACATTCCAAAAGTTGTTTCAAGTGATGATGGTGTTGTTGCAACTAATGTGCTTGATGACAATGGAGTTGATGACACATTGGATGTGGATGTTGAAGAAGCCTCTTCAAGTCAAATTCCAAGGAGAACTCCAAGGCATAAAGTGAAACCCTCAAGGCTCACTTATGATGGCAAAGGTAAGCAAGTGGTGGATGGATCCAACTATGCTTTCCTAACTTCTTTTGATGTACCTTCATGTGTAGATGAAGCAAGGCAAGAAGAGGAATGGATCCAAGCAATGGATCTTGAGTTTGAAGCACTTATGAAGAACAACACATGGAGATTGGTGGAGCTTCCAAAGGGCAAAAGTGCAATTGGATGCAAATGGATCTTCAAGGTAAAGACAAATCAAGATGGATCTATCAACAAGTTGAAGGCAAGGTTGGTGGCTAAAGGTTATGCTCAAGAGCATGGCATTGACTATGAGGAAACCTTTGCACCCGTGGCAAAGATGGTGAGCATAAGAGTAATCATTTCCCTTGCAACTCTTTATGGATGGGATCTTTGGCAATTAGACATTTCTAATGCTTTCTTGAATGGTGATCTTGAAGAGGAAGTCTACATGGAGCAACCCGAGAGCTATGTTTCTCATAGCAAGCCTAATCATGTGTGTTTTCTACAAAAAAGTTTGTATGGTCTTAAGCAAGCACCAAGGAGTTGGTATGCTAGGCTTAACTCTTTTCTACTTTCTCAAAACTTCACTATGAGTGAGTATGATCATTCACTTTACTTTAGAATTAGTGCTAATGATGTTACAATCCTTCTAATTTATGTGGATGACATTATTTTAAGTGGAGGGAACAAGGAAGATATAGAAGATATCAAGAAAGCACTAAAAAAGGAATTTGAAGTGCATGATCTTGGTCTTTTGAGCTATATCTTAGGAATAGAAGTAATTAGAACTTCTCAAATCACTTTTATTTCACAAGAGAAGTATGCTATTTCTATTCTCAATAGATTTCATATGGTAGATGCAAATCCTATTGATACACCTATGGAATCACATGTAAAGCTAACTATAAGAGGTAATGAAAGATCCTTCGAGGACATTACTCTCTATAGGAAGCTAATAGGTTCTCTTATATATCTAACCATCACAAGACCTGATTTATCTTATTGTGTTGGTAGATTAAGCCAATTCATGCAAGATCCTAGCATAGAACATTGGAAACTAGGAAAGAGGATCTTGAGATACATCTCGGGAACAAAAGATTTTGGCATTGTTTATAGAGGCTCATCACCTAACTTATTTGGTTTTTCAGATTCAGATTTTGCAGGAGACCTTATGGATAGAAAATCCATAAATGCACATGCTATTTTCATAGGTGATGGAGCTATCTCATGGATGTCGAAGAAACAAGCAACTATATCACTTTCTTCTAGTGAGGCCGAGTACAAAGCTTTGACATCATGCACAAAGGAGATGGTGTGGATCAAGAGGATGATTATGGAGCTTCATTTGCTGGATTTTTCAGAGAGTCCAATCATCTTTTGTGACAACCTTTCAGCCCAAAGTCTAGCAAGCAATCCGGTTTTCCATGCAAGGAGCAAACATATCGAGGTGGCTTACCATTTTGTGAGAGAACAAGTGTTGGCAAAAGAGATCAAGCTTGAACATGTCCCATCAAAGGAATGTGTGGCTGATATCTTTACCAAAGCATTGGGAAAGGACTTATTTTTCAAGCATAGAACAAGTCTTGGTGTACTTTCTAAATCTATGCTAAAACTAGTTGAAGAGGGAGTGTGAAAAATTGTCAACTAGTAGTATTTTCCTAACTTGAGATTTTGTAGGCCTATGGCCAAATAAAAGTTAGAGATAGGTTCATACATGTATGTAGAGGCCCAAAGTATGTGTACACTACTTTTGAGGTCACATTAATTAGAGGAGGTCGAGTGTGGAGCTCTTCTATTGGCTCATAATTTGGTGCATTCCTATTTGACCAAATTTCTAGGTATATGGGTGAATCCTATTGGACCCCAATTTTAGCCTATCATAAGACAAGTGGCCAAGAGGCACTATGGCTGCTATAAATAGCCATCTCCACGAGTATGTACACATCTCATTTTCATTCTATTGAATGAATGTTATGCTCTTTGAAGATCCATCTTCTTCTCTCTCACTTTTTTGTTCATATCTTGCATTCTAGCCACTAGAATTGTGATTTCTTTGTTGCTATGGCTTCACACGTGTGAAATGCAGGTTGTAGGCTCTGAAGTACGGACAGGGACAGCAAGTTTCTGTTTGTGGAAGCTTATGATCAGATTTTGATGTTTAGTTGATGTTTAGTATGCTTAACATCACAATTTCTATCATTTTTTCAATCTAGATGTGCATAACTTCCATGGCCAAGATCTTTATGAAACTTTAGCATCTTTTGGATCTGAGTTTTTCACAATCCCTACTTGCACACAAGTGCGGTATTCAAGTGCTACTTGCCGTACATATCCCTCTTGTGCGTGTTGAAGATATGTACCTAAGTACCCTTTTGGCCATTTTCCAATGATAAATAGTAGGATTTTGCATAGCTTGGCTAAAATTATGAACACTAAAACTTACATCAGGCCTAGCTATAGTGAGTCAAATTAAGGAGGCTATAAGACTCCTAAAAATAGTGATGTCCATGAAGGATCAAAAATCACCTTTGTTAGGGTCTTTTACAATTTGCTCCATAGGAGTATCAATACTCTTACAATCTAGCATATTGAACTTTTTTACCATTGAAAGAGCATACTTGAATTGACAAACAAAAGCTTTCTCATTATGGAAGTCAATCTCTAATCCTAATATGTAATGAATTTTTCCAAGATCTTGCATCTTGAATTCTTTTCCGAGTGCAATTTTGGTTTCTTCAACTAAATTGATACAACTTCCTGTCAGGATAATATAATCAACATAAATGAGAAGAATGACAATATCTCTATCATAAAACTTGACATACAAGGAAGGATCATAGTTACCGAGATTGAATCCCGGTGAGTCAAGAAAAGTATTAAGTCAAGAATACCACGATCTTGGTGCTTGTTGTAGTCCATAGAGACTTTTGCAGAGCAAGCAAACTTTGGTCCTGTCTTGGATGAACCCAAGAGGTTGATCCATATAAATTTCTTCTTCTAGATATCCATTAAAAAATGTATTTGAGACATCTAGTTGAAAAACTTGCCATTTGAAAAAACAAGCAATAGAATTGATGATTCTAATTGATACCATCTTTGCAACTGAAGCAAAAGTCTCCTCATCCATAAACTTGAGCAAAACCCTTTGCACAAAGTCTTGCCTTGTACTTAGTTGTACCATCTTGATTATACTTGACTCCTAAAACCCATTTGCAACCAATGGTGTGCTTGTTGGATGGAAGATTCACAAGCTCCCATGTCTTGTTGGCAATCAATGCATCATATTCTTCCTTCATGGCTAGAAACCATTATTTTGAGTTGAGTGCATCATATACATCCTTTTGCTCTTCATGTGAAACAAAATAAGCATAATTAGTGAAGTTGAGTTCCACTTGCTTGTCTTTATCTCCATATGTAAACCTCTTAGGCTCTCTCTTTGTGATCTCCTTGGTGAAAAAATTCGAGGTGACTCCTCAATTCTCGGCCCCATCTCTCCATGATAATCTTCAAGGGTGATGATAAGAGAATCTTTTTGAGAATCTTTGATCTCGGCCTCATCAAAGATGTATTTTTTTATTCTCATGGAAAATAATATCTCTACTCTCAATTGTAACTGAGGTAGAGGGAACATAAATTCTGTATGCCTTCTTGTTGGATAAGTATCCAACCATGATCCCTTTTACTGAATTTGGGTCATCTCTTTTCCTTCTTTCCAAGGGTACATGAACAAAGCAAGCACATCCAAAAACTCTAAGGTGATCAACCTTAGGTTTCTTCTTAAACAAGACTTCATAAGGTGATCTTCCTGCAAGTGTATTGTGAGGTAATCTATTGCACAAATAATTTCCACAATTAATTGCTTCTCCCCAATATTCAATAGGCAAAGAAGCTTCAACTCAAATTGCTTTAGCACATTCACATAGAAATCGATTTTTTCTTTCAACAACTCCATTTTGAGATGAAGAATAAGCACAAGAAAACTCTCTCTTAATCCCTTCAATCTCACAATATTCATAGAACTTGTTGGAGATGTATTTGCCTCCTCCATCACATCTCAAAGCTTTAACTTTGAAAGAAAACTGTTTCTCAACAACAAAACAAGTTGCACCACCAATACTTTTTGAGGAAGAAAAATGAACATCCGAGTGGATTAATTCCAAAGGATGAGAAGTCTTAATAGAAGACTTTTGATATGGTTTTCTATGTGATTTTGCAATAGCACAAGCCTCACAAGGCTTGATATCCTTGGAAAGTGATCTTGGAAGGCCAATAGCCTTATCATTCTTGATCATAGAAAGCATAGATTTATAGTTAGGATGCCCCAACCTTCTATGCCATAATTCCTCCTCAGACATAAGAGCAATTTCAAAAAAGTTAGCATTCTCATAAGAATTCAACTTGAAGATGCCACCATATCTAGATCCATTAGCTAGGATCTCATCATCTTTCTTGATAAAACAAGTATTGGAATTGAGTTTTACATCACAACCACAATCAAGCAGCTTTCCAACACTTATCAAGTTCTTTGTGAGCTTAGGTACAAAAAGAACATTGGAAAGTGATAGAACCTTAGAACAAGCAAGTCTTAATGGAATGTTGCCAATTCCTTCAATAGAGCATTCATGATCATTTGCTGTATACATAGATCTTTTAAGTCCTTTATAAGGTACAATAGAGTCAAAAGTCTCTCTCTCTCTCTCTCTCTCTCTCTCTCTCTCTCTCTCTCTCTCTCTCTCTCTCTCTCTCTCTCTCTCTCTCTCTCTCTCTCTCTCTCTCTCTCTCTCTCTCTCTCTCTCTCTCTCTCTCTCTCTCATGGGCTAAAAAAAAATAGAGCATTGTGAAACGGATGCCAAAACTTTTATGTTTACTAACTCATAGCTACAACGTCAATACCAACACATATGTAATGTCAATTCACGACCATTTCAAGCTCAAACAACAATGATGATTCAGATTGAACCACATTGAGAAATAGATATCAATAAGAGGCTCACTAGCCCCACAAGTGACTCGTACGTAACGAGGGGGTGTCTCTTCTATGATGACACAAAGGAGGACTATGATGTGTAGGCCCATGACAGTCCCTGAACCGCAGTTTGTAACATCAAAGACAAAAAAGGATGTTGCTACTTCAAACTCAACACTTCAAAGTGGTTACATGTGGACACTTGTTGAATCCAAATGAACCTCATGCAGCCTTCTAGAGTTATTAAGTATGAAGTAGCAGACACACTTTTCTCATTTCGATGTAGTGAACCATGAGGTTCAAGAACATCAACGGCCTACACACCATATGTCTCTTTGGTGTCATCATTTTTAGGCGAGACACCCTATTAGCACAGACAATTCCATTGCGGAGCCAGTTAGCCCCTTTTGCATCCTCAATGGATTCGTGTATTCACCAATATTGTTGGGGTTTAGGGTATGTGGTTAATTATAGATGAAAAATTGATTTATGTGTTGGTATTGCCCTCATAGCTTTGACTCAATACCTATAATAGCTCGGAGTATGATACGGGAACCACACATGCACACACACAACATGAATAAATTAAGACCCTACAAATCATGAAACATAAACGAATGGCATCACACCACGTACATGCACGCTCACACGCACACCTTAAACCCTAAAACCTGAACACACACGAGGAGAAAAAAAAAAGAACATAGTAGAGTGTTAATCAAAACTCCCAAACCGAATGGTTATATCCTATTCCAGAATGTCACCACATGCTCTCTTCCTACGGCTTTTGGGCTTTCTCGTGGAACTTATCGTCCAACAAGAAACATTTGAACCACGTCTTTATCGGAAGAAAACAAGGGCTACACACCTTCCTAGAATTGGGAGTGTTGGTTCTCTCTCTCTCTCTCTCTCTCTCTCTCTCTCTCTCTCTCTCTCTCTCTCTCTCTCTCTCTCTCTCTCTCTCTCTCTCTCTCTCTCTCTCTCTCTCTCTCTCTCTCTCTCTCTCTCTCTCCATATCCCTCGCTCTCTATTGCTAAGCATGAAACATAACCAATACACAACACATTTATTATGATCCTGTAATTCAAAATAACATGACTAGATTAAGATCCCACAAATCAGAGTAGAAACTAGTAAGCTTGAAACATTAATTATGCATACAACGAATTGTTGAGAGGGAGATCATTTTTTTTCTTAGGCCAACTATGGAGTTCCCCAGCGAGTTCATAAAAACACTAGTGGAGAAGTGTCATCATTTCAAGGACATACATAATCAAGAAGACAGCATGAAGGTCTCAATGTAGTGAAAGAATCAAATAAATGTAGTGATGATGAGTCACATTTTGTTCATTTTTGATATATCAACTAGGACGGGAATTTTGTAATCTTGATATATCAATTGAGGTGGTAATAATCTAGCAGTGTTTAGGCATAATTTGCCAATGTTGACTAGAAATCTGTTTTTGAAAGTAAGAGCAGAGGTATAGTGCCTTGAACAGATCTAGATATTCCGAGGTCTGTTTTGACCTCCACTGATTCCCACCCATTGTCAACAGATTCATCAATAAATATAGAGGTTTGTTTCTAAAAAGTGTAGATGTATTTTCATAAATCCTAATGTAAAATAAAATTGAATGTATTCCTATATTACAAAACGTGCATCTACAACAAAAGATAGGAGATAAACATTTATGAGCAGAGGTATATAATATAGCATTTATGAGCTGGTAACAATCTAGCATATAATCTGTCTATGAATTGTAAAAAAGTGTATGAGCAGAGGTCGAAATGGACCTCAAAATAACAGATGGTATACTGCCTTGAACAGATTCAGATATTCCGAGGTTTGTTCCGACCTCCACTGATTCCCACCCATTGTCAACAGATTCATCAATAAATGTAGAGGTTTGTTTCTAAAATGTGTAGATGTATTTTCATAAATCCTAATGTAAAATAAAATTGAATGTATTCCTACAATAGAAAATGGGCATCTACAACAAAAGAGAGGAGATAAACATTTATGACCAGAGGTATATAATCTAGCATTTATGAGATGTTAATAATCTAGCATATAATATGTTTATGAATTTAAAAAATATATGAGCAGAGGTCGGAAGGGACCTCAGAATAACAGATGGTATACTGTCTTAAACAGATCCAGATATTCCGAGGTCTATTCTGAACTCCACTGATTCCCACCCCAGTTGATAAATGTCACCATTATCAACAGATTCATCAATAAAAGTACAGATTTCTTTCTAGGATGTGCAGATCTGTTTTCATAAATCCTAATTAAAATAAGATTGAATGTAGTTCTACACTACAAAATGTGGATCTACAACAAAGAATAGGAGACAAACTGCTACAATATTGTACAAGTACTTGGAGCTGCTACTAGTTGTGTTAGTCAGCTGCTTGGATGATGTTAAAGCCCAAAAATTGACATAAAAAACTGCAAAACAATTACATATCAAAAATTCATGTAACAAATCCTCATGGGAAAATCATAGAACTAGTCATTACAATTGAATATTCTTCTAAAAAAAACACCCAAGCTGTACAAATGTATCATAAAACTCACAGATCTATCATTTCAAAGCTCAAAAAAAATGTCAATGGAGGTTGGAACAGACGTCGAAATAGACACTGGTATGTTGTTAGAACTAGCATGATTTATTCCAAGCTCCATTTTGACCTTCAAAGTATCTCATGGAGCTGCTATGATGATGATCAGTCTGAAATGTTATGATGAATATTGGTCCAATATCCAATAATGAAATCTGCAAAACAAAAACTAGTATTGCAGTTTGTTTAGTTTGGTATCACAAAAAATAGTTGTAACAAATTAATTTTACAAAAAGAGCAACAAACCTCCATATGCAATCCAACATATACCAAAAAATTGGTTCGCAAAGATCTGGCATCGGAACAGCCATTGGAATAGACGCTGATATAACAAATCAAACAGATTTGTATATTCCGATGGGTATTCCAACTCTCTAGAAGGCTGGATCAACAACACCCTAGACTAAGGGTCTACATCATCCTCCTCCAGGACCCTCACCTAGAATAGCTTTCGAAATAGCAAATATTGCAGATCCGCCTATTCTGACAGCCTTTTCGACCTATTTGTTAAAAAAATTGCATCCTCCGACTCCTTTGCATAAAAAATAAGCTTGCATAGAAAACGTGGTGTCAATAAAATCAATTTGAGATCACATTGAGATGGATACTATGATGCAAGAGAAAGAGAGAGTGAGAAAGGATATTACCTTGTATCCAACAAATAAAAAACCCTCCATCCTCCACTTTCCCTTTCTTTCTTGACCTCCCCACATTTGATTTTGCAAGGAGTAAGCTAAGAGGAAGAGCAAGGGCAACAAGCAAAGTGCAAGAGGAGCAATAAGAACAAGCAAAATGCAAGAGGAGAAAGCAAAGAGCAATAGCAAGAGAAGCAAGAGAGCACTGAAATGTGAGGAGAATAAGAAGAGCAAGGAGGATAAAGTGGGTGAGCAAGGATCAACAAACAAGGGAGAGGACAAAGGCAGCAGGTACGTCCCTTGATTCCATCACGTAGTCCTCTTCCCTCTTCAAAAATGCCACGAAAATGTTAGTCTTTTCAAAATTTCCAAGAATGTGTCTGACCCTCGGTATACACCTTACACTAGCTTCAGTATACCGAGGGCAATTCCGAGGCCCTGACTAAATTAGAATTAGTATTCCTTGTCTATTCCAAGGTGCATTCTAATTTGATGCATTCTAAATCAACTCAAAATCAATGCATTCTAAGAACACACAATTTTCAAAGATTGTCGGCTCCCCCTCCCAAGCCTTGTCAAAGAATATATAGTGCACTTGATGACACAATTTTTTATCTGCTAAATTGTATTCATCATAATGATGTCATAAGTATCCAAACAGTCCCTTTGAGCCTTGGAGGGGGGGTATAACCCGAGTATCAATTGACCGTATAGAACCTAACATTCATTAATGGCTTTTGCCAAGTGACTATTTTAGCAATAATCATTTTTAAAATGATTTTTTTATTAATTTTTATAAAAATAGTATATATTGGGAACCAAATATAGGAACCGACGGTTCTTATAGAAACCCAGTCTGAACCTATTTCTGGAAATAAGGAAAGGCGACAATATAGTATAGTAAAGAACTGAAGAGCGAGGCTAGCCATGTAATGATGCACATAGACATGCTTCGCATATCTAGGCGTAATCCGATCTTGCAATTGTATTGTTAATTTTGAGAGACTAGTTGCACTATACTCAAATTTAGTTATTATATATATGTCTTTTGTTCGTCTCAATGCATTCATCTAGTTTGTTTTATGTATTGATGATCATTTTTAATTTTGTGTTCCATCCATTGTCAACTACCAAGGTGCACTGATACAAATGGCGAGTTTACGCTCCTCATCCTCAGATGATGAAGCATGACCATCACATATAGGATCAGAGGCCTGGTTACACCAAAGAATACCATGCCCATGTGCACAATGTAAGTATGCAATGCGACAAGAGTGATGTACCACTATATCACATGTTTGCATGTATGGTCAGATTGAGAGGGATTCACTATTTGTGTGGACGGAGGTCGGTCCTTCGGTGAGTTCTACTTTGCAAACCTCTTTGTATTGCTAAAATTAAGTACATGATTTCACGCTCCTTTTCCATGTATGTTGTTTGGTGCCCTTTCTGATTGGAGGAATATTATGTTATTCTTGATTGTTGTTGCACTTGTATTGTGTAGGATGGTGACTCACACTCACATGACTATTGAAGAACTCAACCAGATGTTGCCCTGCAATCCGCAAGATTCAGACGTGCAAGCACACGAGAGCCACCACTTTCCTCGCATATACCACCCATGGACTTGCATGAAGATATGTCCCGAGGAGACATGACACATGAGGATGTGCCATTCACATCGCATGATCACTGTTAAGAATTGCCAAAAATTGGCAAATCTAGCTTGATAAAAAACCATGTAGTATAATGTACATTTTGTACATAAGTGGATTCCACACATGTGAGGCCAAGATGCCATGTGAAAGATTTCAGATCCTTAAGATCCAATCTACTTGAATGATCTTTGGTTAGAAAGAGAAATACACTACCAATTTCACCAATGTAGAAAATCAGCATCTACACACAATTTGAGATGCAAACACTAATAGAACTTGATCAAACTTGAATGAAATGATTATGTACTATTGCTGTCTGTACAAAACCAGCAAGCTACTGTATTTCACACGTGTGAATCCAAAAATAACAAATATAGATCATTCTACACATAGAATTGCAAGCAATCACCAAGATAGTGCACCAATGGATAGTAGAACCCAAGAGGACCATGTATAAGCATGAAATGAGATAGAGAAGAGAGAAGATGACTCTCTCCACGAGTTACATCCTTTTATAACAGGTCCAAACCCTATTTGGCCACTTGGCTTTCCCACCAAAATGCTAACCCTACCAATTTTGGGTCTAGATTCAATGTACCCAACTTATTTAAATTGAATCTACTCAAACTCGCATTCTATCTTTCCCACACTTTCAAAAAGTGTTTATTCAAATGAGATTTAGGCTAATGAACTTTGAAAAGTCAACCTCTAAGTCTAAAACAAGTTTTGGCCTCAATATGCCAAATATGAAAATATTGCAAAATGTGATGAAACTAGTTGAATCTTTCACACTCCCTCTTCAACTAGTTTTAGCATAGACTTTGATAATACTCCAAGTTAAGTCCTATGCTTCATGAACAAGTCTTTTCCCAATGCTTTGGTGAAGATATCAGCTACACATTCCCTTGAAGACACATGTTGAAGCTCCACCTCCTTTTCAATGACTCGCTCCCTCACAAAATGATATTGTATCTCAATATGCTTGCTCCTAGCATGAAAGATAGAATTGGATGCCATTCTTTGGGCTGATTGATTGTCACAAAAGATGATTGGGCTCTCTGAAAAATCCAGCAAGTGAAGATCCTTGATCATCCTCTTGATCCATACCATCTCCTTTGTGCAATGTGTAAGAGCTTTGTACTCGGCCTCACTAGATGACAATGAGATAGTGGCTTGTTTCTTTGACATCCATGATATAGCTCCATCACCTATGAAAATACAATAAGAACTAATGGATTTCCTATCCATTACATCTCCAACATAGTCTGAATCTGAAAATCCAAAAAGATTAGGTGATGATCCCTCATACAATATGTCAAAATCTCGAGTTCCAATGATGTACCTCAAAACTCACTTTCCTAGCTTCCAATGCTCCTAGCATAGTTTTTGCCAATAGAACTTTGATCCATCATAAGAATGATCTTCTTCCTAAGAATGGATCTCCTTTCAATGATTATGTAATTCTTAAAATAGAAACAACCATAATTGATATAGAGAATAGTGTCCACTTGGGATGCTTCACTATTTCTTACATCAATTTTACATGTAAAAATGTGACTAGAACATGAAGAATCAAATAGAATGTAAATGAAATGATTCCACCATGCTTCCAACTCTGAACTCTCTGGAAAAATACAGCAAACAAACAATAAATGTGAGTGATCAACTTTTGCTTGCATGTCTCCTCCTTCTTTGTCCTTTGTTGCCTTGTATCCACCATGATACTCCATGAATGAGCCTCCATCTTCATCTTGCCACAAGAAACCATCAAAACTTGGAAATCCATGAGTAGGTGAGTACATAAATGATGCAAATTCAGCACCACATGACTCCATAAACCAAGTAGTTTGCACTAGTCCATCTTCAAGATCTACTTGACACAAGGAAATGACCATGAATTCACCAAAAATTGACAATCTCCAAGTATTGGCACCAAGTAGCTCAACACTTGAGAACTTAGCCATGGATGAGTGACATAATGAACCTCCAATAGCTTCATTTCCATAAGAAAAATCAGCCAAGAATGCTAGTACAAATCCAACATCAAAACAATGCTCACCAATATAGCTAGTTTTACCATATCTTGACAATTTGCACACATCCACATGAAATTGCTCAAACATGAGATAGAACAAGTAAAGTAAACTTGAACAACACTTCCTTGCTGCTCCTTTTACCTTACTTGAGTCTTCAATATGCTGTAAAAACAGATCCATAACACCTTTGCCAATTACCTCTCCTTTGATGCTCTTGACTAGCTCCAAATTGTCACCTTCCCTTTTGACTAGTTGAAGTGCTTTGAGATCAACCTCTTGATCTTCAACTTGACCATCAAAGTCATTGAACAAACTTTGTTTTCCAGATCCATTACTTTCAATTTACAGCAAGATAACATCCATAACAGCTTGATCCCAAAATGGTTTGTCAAGATTAGCACTTAACCTCATAGCTTTAGCACTTTCACATAAAGTTCTATTCTTCCTTTCAGCCACTCCATTTTGTTGTGGGGTCCTTGATGTTGTATACTCCCTCTTGATCCCATGCTCATCACAAAAAGCCTTGAACTTGTTAGATATGTACTCACCACCATTGTCACCTCTCAAGCACTTGATCCTTGTGGAGAATTGGTTCTCCCTTGCATTCTTGAACTTGACAAAGACATCATACACTTCATCCTTGCTCTTTAGTAGATAGATCCAACAAAATCTACTAAAATCATCAATGAATTTTACATACATCTTAGCTCCACTATTGCTAATTGTAGTAAATCCATGAATATCCGAATGTACAAGTTGAAAAGGCTTTGTAGATCTAGAAATAGATCTAGTATAAGGTAGTCTATGTGACTTAGACAAAGCACAAGACTCACAAACATGCTTGTCATTACTTAAGGAACCAACCTTCTTCCTTGCCATTACCTCCAATGACTTGAAGTTGAGGTGTCCCATCCTTTTGTGCCAAACCTCTTGATTAGAAATTTGCTCCCTTGCAACACGTCCAACTTGGTTAGCAATAACACAAGCATCAAGTTTGAACAACTTCCCTTGCCTTTTACCTTTTCCAATCAAGACATCCTTCCTTTTGATCAAACAAGCATCTCCATCAAACTCCACGTTGAGGCCCTTACTTAGCATTTGACTCACACTAAGCAAATTCTTGGTAATAGATGGAATAAACAAAACATCCTCCAAATGAACACTCCTATTTGTAGAGAGGAAATAGGAATTGTGCCAATCCCTTTGATTGCACACTCACCATTATTGGCCATGTAGATCACCCTCTTGTCATCTTCATATGCCAACAAAGAAGTGAAGTATTCTTTGTGAAAGGTCATGTGTGAACTTGCTCCACTATCAATCCACCAAGGATCTAGATATCCATCATTAGCAAGCATACATGAAGACATCACAAAAGCATCATCATTTGCATCTTGCACATCTAAACCATCCTCATCAAGAGTAAGATTACCTTGCTTGTCTCCTTGATCTCTCTTATTCTTGTAGCACTCACTTGCAAAGTGTCCTTTGATGCCACAATAGAAGCACTCGAGCTTTGATCTATTCTTCTTTTTGCCACTTGAAGAAGCATCCACTTGATCTTGCCCTTTAGACCACTTGCTTTTAGTTTTGCCCTTGAATTTGCCCTTTGTGAACATAGCATCCTCTTGAAGTGTCGATGTAGATCCACCTCTTGCTTGAAGCCTATATTCCTCATTGATCAAGATCTCTTGAAGATCCATCAAACTTGGCAAAGTCTTTTGAATAGCAATACTTTGAACAA
Organism: Diphasiastrum complanatum; assembly: GCA_029204225.1. Taxonomy (NCBI): domain Eukaryota; kingdom Viridiplantae; phylum Streptophyta; class Lycopodiopsida; order Lycopodiales; family Lycopodiaceae; genus Diphasiastrum; species Diphasiastrum complanatum. Next base: position 46,144,594 of record CM055099.1, on the reverse strand, counting down.
TGTTAGCATGAGCATCCAACAAGCCATTAAGGATCACTTGAATAAGCTCTCCTTCCTTAATGCTTTCATCTATGCAAGCTAAGTCATCATTCAATGCTTTTATTCTCAAAACAAAAGTACTTGGACTTTCTTCATTCTTTTGCAAACAAGAAAAGATTTGCCTTCTTAGAGTCAACACTCTAGAAGTAGACTTGGATTCATAAAGCTTCTTCAATGAATTCCAAGCTTCCAAAGATGATGTGCACTTACCAACTTCCTTGAGAAGTTCATTGGTAACATTCATCTTTATCATGTGTAGAGCCTTCTTGGCCCTCTTGTCATACCTCGATTGATCTTGTTGTGTTGCTGGTCTCTCCTCCAAAACTACAACAATATCCAAAACATCATTCATCTCAAGAAGTGACTCCACCCTCACTTTCCATAATGAATAGCTACTTGAGGTAAGCCTATCATTGGCTTCCAACATGACTCCAATTGAGGTTGCCATGTAGCAATGACCTGATCTTCTCTTTCAACCTGTTTCAATGCACAAAGCACTCCTTTGAACAACAACAAATGCTTTCAAAAGAAATCACCAAGATTTGAAACTATCTCACAAATTCTCTTCTAGCACTTATCCAAGCAAATCAACACATAAAATCATGGAAACTTGATCAACCTATGATCTATCCTCAATCTAATGACTTTTGCCACTTCCTAAGATTGAAATACACTCAAATGAAGTCCCACAACCTCACTATCTAGAGATCCAATCAAAATTAGGGTTTTGACAAAATCACAAAAAATTGACTATGCAATCTATAAGCCACCACTTAGGCTGAACCAATGATCGAAAAATTGGCCAAATCCAGCATGTGAATTCAAAAAACAGAATTGAACAAGTATATTGACCTATTTAGTGTTTTGATCTACAAAAGATCCAATCTACAAAAGCAAAAAATCCGATTTTTGGTGTAGAATCCTCTCTAGCATGCTCTAGACTTGATATCTTCACCAAATCATTGATAGATCTGATTTCCTCCTTCATAACCTGAAACACAAGCTCTGATACCATGTGAAAGATTTCAGATCCTTAAGACCCAATCTACTTGAATGATCTTTGGTTAGAAAGAGAAATACACTACCAATTTCACTAATGTAGAAAAATCAGCATCTACACACAATTTGAGATGCAAACACTAATAGAACTTGATCAAACTTGAATGAAATGATTATGTATTGTTGCTGTCCGTACAAAACTAGCAAGCTACTGTATTTCACACGTGTGGATCCAAAAATAGCAAATATAGATCATTCTACACATAGAATTGCAAGCAATCACCAAGATAGTGCACCAATGGATAGTAGAACCCAAGAGAACCATGTATAAGCATGAAATGAGATAGATAAGAGAGAAGATGACTCTCTCCATGAGTTACATCCTTTTATAACAGGTCCAAACCTATTTGGCCACTTGGCTTTCCCACCAAAATGCTAACCCCACCAATTTTGGGTCTAGATTCAATGTACCCAACTTATTCAAATTGAATCTACTCAAACTCGCATTCTATCTTTCCCACACTTTCAAAAAGTTTTTATTCTAATGAAATTTAGACTAATGAACTTTGAAAAGTCAACCTCTAAGTCTAAAACAAGTTTTGGCCTCAATATGCTAAATATGGAAATATTGCAAAATGTGATGAAACTAGTTGAATCTTTCACATGCCACATGGCAGTCCACTCCTAATGTAGGTTAGGTCAAGTCCATCGGGTTGGTCATGTCATTTTGGTATTGATTCCTAGTTCATAGGACCTAAATCCTAGATTTAAAATGAAATATTGACCAACTAGCTATCTACCAAACATGACTCTAGGAAATAGACTAGGGATTCATTTTAGAGCAAAAAGGTCGAGTTAACTTCCTTATTACATGCTGGAAATCCACCTAACTTCACAAATAAAGTCGAATTTGCTATGTATTCCAAGCTCCCATATTGAGAAGATAGATTATTTTTGGAGCTCATTGGCAATCTCAAGCTACTCCACTATGTACATTGAGTTTTTGTGATCCAAATACAACCAAATCGATTTCTACTTGTTTCTCAGCTTGAAGTCCATACTACAGCCTGTAGTACACATGTGTGGGCTTGGATTTCAATGTTGATCAATCCTTTTGATTGTTAATGCTTGTTGTTTGTCAAATTGCCAATCTAGATCAACTTTTTTGTGTCTAGTTTTTTGATAGATTGTTAAGCAAGCATCCAATCACTCTTGTGGATCTAATGCAAATCCATTTTTAGCAAGTTTTGGTGCTAAAAAAACTAGTATTGAGAGGGCATGCTAGAATCTTGATTTTGGTGAGGAGATTTAATGGAAAAATCGCACACTGTTGGAAGCTGCACGATCCATGACAGTCAACGCGCATTTGCCTCAAACCTTTTGGAAAGAAGCGATCTCTACAACCTGCTATCTGCAAAATTACTCTAGCACTAAAGCAGTTGATTCCAAGATACCGTTTGAAGCCTACTACGGCTATAAACCAAGTTTGAAACACCTACATGTTTTCAGATGTCTCTGCTATGCACAAGTACCGTCTGATCTGAGGAAGAAGTTGGACCCAATAAGATGCAAAAACATCTTCATCGGCTATTCAACATCACACAAAACATATCATGTATACAATGTTGTTATGGGCCAAATCTCAGTCAGTCGCGACGTTGACTTTCTTGATGAAAAATTCCATGATTTCAAGCAGAAGCAGCCATTGCAAGAGTATGCCATAGCAGCTCCACCCTCCATCGATAGACAACGACCTACGACTGTTCAAACAACGGAGTTTATCTTAACGGCTCCACTTACCATCGATGGGCGACCACAAGATGCTACGATCCCAGTCATTCACCAAGGAGAATCATCTACTCAAGCACCTGCAGTTAGAAGGTCTGCAAGACAACGACAACAACCTGATCATTTCACCCCTCAGGCATTCATCAGTCATGATGAACTTGCCACTTTTGAGAAAGCACTATCAATGCTCGATGCAGACAAATAGAAAGCTGTCATGAATGCTGAGTATCAGTCTCTAATGAAGAACAAGACCTAGAGTCTTGTCAATACTCCTACAGGTGTAAAACCAATTGACTCCAAGTGGATCTTCAAGCTGAAGCTTTAACTAGATGGATCAATATTCAAATGGAAAGCTAGATTGGTTGTTAAAGGATTTGAATAAGTATATGGGATAGACTACATTGAGACCTTTAGTCCAATGGTAAAGCATCAGTCTATTCGTACCTTATTGGTTATAGCTGTTGTAGAAGATCTGTACATTCACCAGATGGACGTCCAGACGACATTCCTACATGAATATATACAAGAAGATGTGTTCATCTATCAACTAGAATGTTACATCCCTCAAGCTATGAACCATTTTTGCTTCCACTCATTTGGTGAATTAATGTATTGCCACAATAATATATGAAGCTTGACTTGCTTGACTTTGTTGTGTTGTAGGACCTTAGAATGTGTGGCTACTCATGAACAAGATGAAAACCATTTTTATGAGCAATAGCAACAAGCATATTACAAATAAAATCATCTGTTACTCTACAATCTCCTCGTGAGGGTAAAAGAGTACCCAGATCATCTAGCACCATGACTACATGGACACCTATAGATTCCATTGAACATTGAGCGTGGATGTACCAATCTGGTACGAAGGGTAGTCATAAATAAGTCAGTAGAAAGTCACACGCGCAAAAGTTGAACAACTGGACATGAGACCAACCAGCTACACTTGATTCACCACAAGAAAGAAGACAAGCCCCAAGTGCATCAGCTGGTGAGTCATTGACAAGCTGACATGAGAAGAAATGAGAGTGGAGATGCTTCATGAGAGACTTCTAACAATGATTGTTGATGCGCAACTAGAGTTTGAAAGGGAGGCATTAAAGATTGCACAAGATTTGGAAGTCACATCTCTAGAAGCTTGGAGATTGTGTTGAAAAGCAAAATTTCCTATTTTCACATGAGTCATTGAATTAAGAAGAAGAGTCTACTTACACTATTGAAACCTAGGAACTAGTGCAGAGGCAAACAAAGCCCAACCTTCTAGAAAAGAAACCGGAGCATTGCAAGCTATAGATACAAGGCCAACATGACCACTTTAGGAAGTAGGAAGGTAAACTTATTTCTTAGAAAATTGACCTTCACATTAATTGGAATTGCTTGGACCCAAAAGTAAACCAAATATACTCAGTAAAGTACCATCAAAATGCCTTAATGTCATGCTCAAGGGTAATGAATTTTGGAGGGAGAGACACATTAGCTTGAAGGCCTTTTGGACATTTTTTGCACTTACACCTATTCATTGTAAGCCCGAGAGAGGAAAGCTGTTTTGAGAAATGCATGAAGTTCAAATGATTTCACTAGCGGGTCCCACAATGTGTATCATCTGCAATGGAGGGGAACAGACATGAGGAATTAAAGGTTGTAACTATAGCACGCAAGGCACAATAATGTGGTAAAGCAAAAAGAGGTGCACCTAAGGGGTCACCCTGTTGAGTTCTCTCAGCATAAAGAGCAATGTTAATATCACCTAAAAGTGAGGCATGATTGAAGTATAAAGAACCAATAGGCAGAAGAAGCACATAAAAGGTATCTAATCACATTATAACACCCTGCGAGAGTCAAGCCAAGCTTCTTGGTTTGCTTCATCTATCCACTTGCCACAGGCAAGTCTTAAAAGGGGCCAAAGTATACAATGTTGGGATTTCAATCACATTACAAATGAAAGGTTCTAATCACATTACAACACCCCGCCATAGTCAAGCCAAGCTTATTGGTTTGCCTCTTGTGTATCCACTTGCCACTCGGGAGTCTTGAAGCTTGGGAGGGGCCAAAGCATAGAATGTTTGTGTCTCCACAAGCAAGTCTTCAAGCTTGGGAGGGGCCAAAGCATAGAATGTTGGGATTCATCATTCAATAACAAGGAGCTTTTCTTAGTTCATAAAATGTGATAGTAGGTAGATATATAATTTGATGAGAGATAGTAGATACCAGATAGCATATTAATGTCAAGAACGAGAGCCTAGGCAGCAGTAGGGAATAGGCTGGGTAAACGGCCTTGGGAATGCAAATTTGAGAAAGATTCATTCGCGGTTGTTGTTGTCCTAAAGAAGGCGCAGCATTCTAGTGAGCTTGAGTAAATTCGTGAAGGAGCAATGAGTATAAAACAAGAACACAATATAATATAATACTCTTATAATAGTATTGACGGAGAGGTCGCGTCCAAGGAGACGACCCGGCAGAGAGCAGTGAGCACTGAGTAGCTACGCTCTCCACACGAGCGAGCTCGCCACTCGAGGAGCCATTTCTCGTGTCTTTTGTTGGCTCGCAGGCGGCAGGAATCATGTCCGCACAGACCCATCATCATCCCCAACCCCATTTAGCTGCCATCGCCTTTCAATTCTCAAACTAGCTTAGCTTTGCTTAACTTTGCCATCTCTATCACTATCTGTGTCGCTGCACTGCGGCTGCAGTATCGCTATCTCTCAACTTCCAGGCCCCTATGATCTATCATTCATGATCCATATCATGGTTATGCATAGCCATTTGGGTTGGTGTTAGGCAGCTGTCAAAGCTTGGCTTTGATTCCTGGTTGGTTCCGGTTTTGTTTGATTACATTTTTGAGCTGGCTATGGTCACTGGTGGTGGATGTCTCCGATGCAATGAGGTAGTCTGCAGGCGTCTTTGTTTGTTGTATTATGTAATTTGTAAATGTGCAAGTAGCTGAGTCTCCGTTGCACGTCTTTTGAGATGGTATAATGATATACGGATGATGAGTACAATGTGCTTGCGTGTTGCTTTTGCTGTGCAGCCTGTGAGTTTTGCTGTAGCTGTTTTGATAGTGGCGTGATACCTTGCCAAGTGGTTTACATCGCTTTCATGTTTTTCCAGAATGGCACTGAATCTGTGTAGCAGGTGCACTAGATTTTGGAGCACGGTCTGACAGAACGTACCTGGTCGTAATCAAGATACTAGAGGTACGAATATCAGCAGATGCCTTTTTTTTCTACGTTGTATAGCTTTCTTTGACCGATGTTTTATGGAGAATTTGTAGTTGTGCTGCGTGCATGTGCTGTGTTAACAGTTATGCTTCAACTCTAACGGCGTTGCATATGTTTCCTCCTGGGCAAGCTGCAAATCGCAGTGTTGAAGGAGCTTATTAACGACTAGTTCTTATTCTTATGAGACTGGGATAGCTTTGGCTGCAATAGTATCTGTGGTTGCGTTTGAGCCCAATCGAATGAGAATCTCACCTAGGAAGAGAAATTTAGGGCTGCGAGGGAAAGACGGATTGATTTTAGTCGACAGTTTAATTAAGGAAGCACTTATCAGGAAGAAGACAACCCAGCTCTCAATTAAATATTCTTCTCTGAATTTAGGTCTTTCCTGTCTTTTGTGCCTTTGCTTGGTGCAGGAAACAATATAAGTTCAACTGAAGAAGATTGAAAGATACATAACATTCTCATCCTCAGGAGTCAGCATCATTTACGTCCAGTAAAGTCTTGAAGCTCGACACCGGAGATTGCAGGCAATTAGCACTTCCTATTTCTGCATATCTCTAGCTTCAATAGTATAGGCTGCTGAACTTGGGTAGCTGAACTGAGCTCAAGATTCAGCATCTATATCTTTTTTTCGTAGAAGTACGTCGATGTATCCGCCTACGCATCTCAAGTATAACCTCAGATCAAATTGATCTGCTTCTGTTCGCGTGTATTGCTAGCCAAAGATTATGTAGTGTACGTTGGTGCGGTAATTCCAGTGAGTTTATATCAGCTGGCTGTAGCCTTCTAGAGTCGCATAACAATCTTCATACATCCACAAGGTCCCACACCGTATGAACTCCCACACTTATGACACTTTCGGTTTTTTAAGTTTATCAGAACACGTATTTTCTCGCTGTACTTAGACTCCCACGTCACACTGATCACAGTATTGTCAGGTTGTTCATCACTGTTGAGAAATTTAGTCTATTTCACCGCTCCCTCGTAGCTTGTAATTGAACGTATTAGGCCTACGTTGCTTGTATTTATTTAGCTCTTACCTTTGTTGCAGTTGTGCTGTAAAACTTTAAATAAAGGTCATAGCGTAAGCTTTTTTTTCTCAAACATAAACTTTTTGGATCGGGTCCATCTTCCTGATGATCCATAGACTCTTTCATGTATCCAACCTGAATTGAACACATTTGTTCAGGTGCTGTCTTGTTTTGGCTGTGGGACATATCATTGCGAATCTCAAAATTCAACTTCCACTTTCAGAGTTATGGCTTCGGAGATGCTTGATCACAGCAGTCAGGGATATAGTTCAAATCGTCTTGATGGTTGTTGGCCGGCTTCATCATGGGAGCATGCTGCTCTAAACGGGGGGAGCTCTGAGCAAGGAGGGGAGTTTTGCCCTGTAGGACGCATAGATTGGGACTGGGAAGACTTCATATTATTCTCAGGTCGCGGAGGGGAGTGTGGACAGAGATTCCAAAGCAACCAGTGGGGATATTTTGGAGAACCTGCTAGTTTAATCAGAAGCGCTGGAGCATCTCAGAAAGGAGCTTTTTCTTCGAGTCTAAGACTAGGCGCTGACGGCCCTTCTTCTGTTAACGATTGCATGGCCAATCCAGAACACAATGTTATCAACGAGGAGCCGACAATGTATTCGCTCGAGGAGCAAGCAATGGGGACATCTATCAAGAACAACGCAAGCGCAGTGCTTGCTATGGGCAATTTCAAAGAAAGCGTCCCCCAACGTCGTTGTGAAACTATCTCTTCGGGATGCAAAATTGCCAAATCATCAAGCACAAACATTTCCTTTGACAACAAGTCGTTTATGTGCAGGACTCCCGCTGAGAAAGATCCATGCTCCTCGGAAGAAAATTACACGAACCAACTGCACAAAATTCCTGAAAAGGTGCAGCTAGAAAAACTGTCCATTCATCTAGGCAGCAAGGCTACTCCAAACTACAAACTCGCGACTCGGGTTGACAAAGAAGGGTCAAATTCAGCAGCAGCATTTCCCATCGGCCTCAAACTCGGAAAAAGAACATATTTTGAAGATGGTGTGGAACTTGGAGTGGGCCAATCTACAGGCCTGTCCACCAACAGCAGTGGCAGCAGCAGCCCAACAGCTTCAGGAAAGAAGCACAGATCACAGTCCCAGGGAGCTACAGCCGTGCCTCGCTGCCAAGTCGAGGGATGCAGGGTAGACCTATCCAATATGAAGGACTACCACCGCCGCCACAAAGTATGCGAGATGCATGCTAAAGCTCCCAAGGGTGTTGTCGCTGGTCAGGAGCAGAGATTCTGTCAACAATGCAGCAGGTAACTCTCGTCCTAACAGAGCCTTATATTGAAGCCATCCTCTTTCTGAAGTTTAATTTGCTATCTAACGGCTTGCTCTTGAACAAGTACATAAGTTCTATGTTTCAATATGAGAATGGGAGAGTTTCAGCAGCCGAATCTAGTTTCAGGAGTAGAATTATCGGAAAGTCATGAACAAAATAGCACCAACTCTAGTACAAGCTTGAAATTCATGTCAAAAGAGAGAGATATAAGCACTGCAAATGTCCATTCTCAAAAGAGAGCGATATAAGCACAGCAAAGGCCCCTGTAAATAAAGCTCAACAATCTAAAGAAACCAGCATACATGTAAATTTATTTGCCAAGTCCTTTCTCAAGCAAACTAGAGAATTCCCAAGTTTTTGGATGATGGATCATGGAGGAAACTAATTAGTTAGTTGATTTCTTGGGGAGCATATCCAGGATGCTTGTTTTACAGGCTGAAAACCTTTGTTGTTACATGCCCCCCCCCCCTTCAATACTTCTTAGCTATTGTGCTGTTGCAGTCCTGTATGTCTTTAGAGTTCTCCATTAACACACAAGGGGTTTGAATTGCAAAAGTTGCATTGGACAGTGTATAAGTTGAAATTGGTGCAACATCTTCATTCTTATGCCATACATGACTTCAAGTTAGAGAGATTTCTTGTTTGATTGTGATGTTAGAGAAGATATTAATAAGTATATAGGTCTTTTGTCATTGACTTATTCTTTTATCATAAATCAAAAGGTACATGCTTAGTCAAAACATGAACTTTGTGGTATACCATAAAGGTGACTTAAGCATGTTATTTTGTATAAAATGTATGCTAATGATGTTAATGCTCATCTATGAATATTGATGAATGATTACTTGCATGTCTGACCAACAATATTTAAAGAATGTATCATCTATAATAAATAGCCTTTCAAAATTTAGGCACCTCCTTTAACGTTGACTTTTTATTTAACAAACTACATTGATCAACTTGAACACACACTATTGCCTTTGCAAGGAAGGCCACCCATGTCCTATCTTTATGTCGTGGATATAAGAAATTATAAGAATCACAACAATAGAAACATTGGGCATGCAATAATTTCACGAAAAAGTTCTTTGTGGTACCTTCTTTGGCTTTATTTGTTTGCTGTTATTTTCGTTCAACTAAGGAAGACGGTCGTCTAAATATGAACATATCAAGAGAAATGTTGGCTAAATATGAATAGAGGCTAGAGCAGTTTAGTGATTGATTTTTCTCTTTATACATTGCCTTTTTGTGTTTCATACTCTACTAGTTAAAAAGATAATTAGGCATAAGCACCATTTTGTATAAGTCATGAGAAGAATGTTATGGTGCTACCATTGTGCAAATTCTCTTGGTTTTGTTGAGAAGGTCAATATTTTTTTATTTGAAACAAGTATGTTTACTCGACTACTTCCATAAACAACCAACCTTAATTCTAGGCCTTAGTTATATTAGAACATTTTAGGACCTCAGCTTTTCAGAGCCTGGAACCTTGTGGGAAACTCTATTTTGGGGTTTTTCCTCTTTGAACTTTATTAACTATGTTGTAGCGAATCTCAAAAACATATACATTTACATATATCTATATCTATATATATACAATCCTACACACACACACACACACACACACACACACACACACACACACATGTATGTCTGTGTGTGTGTATTATGCTTCTATACAGAATAAGTTGGACTTATGTAGCCATCTCTGCCACTCCAAAGCAAGCATTTGCTTCGATTGAGTAGGGTTTGCTCTGGTTTACTAGGGTTTGATACGGTTTAATAAGTTTCGTTATGGTTCACTACGGTTCAATGCATATTAGGTTTTGATATTAGTTGGCTCATGACTTTTGCATTGAGGTTGACACAAGTTGATGCCAATTGGGTCAAGTTTATGGTATACGTAGTTCGTTATATATAAATGAGATCCTAATTGACCGATATTGGACCTAAAACTACTGGAAACCCATTTAATCCTAATCCTTTGACAATGGCAATTCACAACTTTCGAGTGATTCACGAATTGCAGTTTGGATCACAATTCGAATTGTGAATCTAGAATCACTCGTGCATCTTTGAAATATAATATAGTATGAAATATATGGAAAAAAACCTTTAAAATCCTAGTAGATATACCTTGGTGTAAAGCTGAAGGACCAAGTCTATAACCTAGGTAACAATGAAACTTTTAATGGCTCTACTCGAGATCATAAGTTTGATGTGGTTGAGGGGTCTTCCATAGTTGATATGAAACAACATCAATGATAAAGTGCTTAATATTTTTGCTTAGAAAAAAAATAAAAATTGAAAAGTATACTTGGAATGCAGCCAACCACCATATGTGAGTTTTCGATTGAACACTAAACGTTTGATCATCGGTATATGAAATTTTGTTCATCAAAGTGACACTCACTCGTTCCAATTTTTTACCTTTGATGATTTCGGATTCATCTAATTTCATTACAATAATAATCTTTCCATTTACTCGATGTTTGTTTATAAAATCAAATAATGTATTTAACCTTACTAATGAGGATGAGTGTGAGGGTGTAGAGAGTGAAAGAGAGGATTTATTAATGATGTCTACTTTAACATCTTTTCCTTTTAAGAATGAAGAAGCCTGGTGGATAGATAGTGGGGCTAGTTCTCACATGTCTAGTTCTAGGAACTCTCTCACTAATCTCATGCCATATCTAGGTGCAAAAAGGTCAATCTATATTGCTAATGATGTAGAGTGTATGATAGAAGGAATAGGTAGCATTCCATTACATGCATCATCATCAGAATCTTTTTGCTTACATGATGTACTGTATGTACCTAAATTGACTAAGAATCTCATTAGTATAGGACAGTTGTTTGATAGTGGATTGGATGTCAAGTTTCAATTGTATAATCTCCAGAGAAAATGAAGTTATTGCTAGAGGATCTAGAATTGGTAAGTTCTACAAACTAGATTCTAGGGAGAGTGCTAACATTTCAGATGTTGCTTAAGAGACCAAGGTCCTACAGGAGGATCTGTGGCATAAGAGATTGGGTCATTCCAATTTCAAAGCCATGCAATCTATGGTCAAAGAAGGAAAAGCTGTTGGTCTACCAAAGACACTATCAAAGGAGCTTCTACCTTGTGAAGCTTGTGTGTTGGCAAAGTCACACATAAGGCCTTTTCCTAGATCATGTATCAAGACAAAGCAACCATTTGAACTTGTACACTCAGATTTTTATTTCTCATCAACTAAGAGCAAAGGAGGAGCCAACTGCTTTGTCTCTTTTGTAGATGATTATACAAGACATTCTTGGATCTATATGTTGTCTTATAAAGCCATGGTTATGATGTTTTTCTTACTTTTAAAGCTTATGTAGAGAAGCAGTTTCCTTTCAAGATAAAAGCTTTAAGAAGTTATAGTGGAGGGGAATACACTTCCAATGAGTTTAAAGACTTTTGTGAGAGTGTGTGTATTTAAAGAGAGTTCTCTTGTTCATATACTCCTCAGCAAAATGGAGTTGCTGAGAAAAAAAATAGAACTTTGTGTGAATGTGCAAAAGCCATTAGGCTGGAAGCTTCTTTGCCTAAAGAATTTTGGGGAGAGGCAGTTGTATGTGCAAACTATCTTTGTAATAGGCTTCCAAATCTTGCAATAGGAGAAAAGACACCATTTGAGATGTTGTATAAGAAAAAGCCTAAGGTAGATCATCTTAGGATTTTTGGCTGTGTATGCTTTGTGCATGTACCTATAGAAACTAGGAAAGAGGAAGATCCTAGTGCAGTATGCATCTACTAAAAAAGCATACAAGATTTATTTGCCCTCTACTGACAAAAATGTTGTTAGTAGAGATGTGGTCTTCCATGAAGATCAGAAATTTAACTTGGATGATGTTCAGATCAAAGAGACTCATGCAAGATCAATCATCAATCTTGATGTTGTTCAAGAAGAGGTGAGGCCGAGGCTTGAGGAGGAGCAGATTCAAGCTATCACACCAAGAAGATCTACACGAGCAAGATCTGAGCCAAGGAGGCTCACATATGATGAAGAAGGAAGGCAAGTGGAAGGTGAAACTTCCTATCATGCACTTTTTATATCAGATGAAGAGCCTAAGGATGTCCAAGAAGCTCTTCAATCCAAGGAGTGGGTTGAAGCAATGACCCAAGAATTTGAAGCCTTGATGTCAAATAGCACATAAGAGCTTGTGGAGCCACCAAACAACATGCATGTGATTGGATGTAAGTGGGTATTCAAAATCAAGTATAATCATGATGGATCTATCAATAAGTATAAAGCAAGACTTTGTGCTAAAGGCTACTCTCAGATTAAAGGTTTTGATTATGAAGATACCTTTGCACCAATTGCAAAGATGGTAACAATTTGAATACTCATCTCTCTTGCATGTTTTCACAAATGGAGTATGTGCCAATTTGATGTTTCTAATGCATTTCTCAATGGTTACCTTGAGGAGGAGATTTATATAGAGCAACCTCCAGGTTTTGTGAAGCAAGGTGATGAATCAAAAGTTTGTCTTTTGTTCAAAAGTCTGTATGGATTGAAACAATCACCAAGGTCTTGGTATGCAAGGCTCAATTCTTATCTCATATCACTCGGATTTTGTCTAAGTGAATATGACCCTTCTCTCTATTATAAGTTTGTAGATAACTTTGTAATTATTCTTCTCATCTATGTAGATGATATCATTCTTTGTGGAAACAGTGAGAAGTTAGTTGAAGAAACTAAGCATGCACTTGGTACTGAGTTTAAAATGCAGGACTTAGGAGTCCTTCACTATATTCTAGGCCTTGAAATAGATTTTTGGAAATGTCATGCATATATAAGCCAAAGTAGATATGCACTTTTCATGCTCAGGAAATTTCATATGGAGAACTGTAAAGGCATAGATACACCTATGGAGCACACTGTAAAATTTCCTAGTAAAGATGATGAAAAATCTTTTGAGGACATCACTCTTTATAGGAGTCTTATTGGCTCACTTATTTGGTTAACAATGACTAGGCTTGATCTAAGCTTTTGTGTTCATAAGCTAAGTCAACACATGCAGGATCCAAAGTTATATCATTGGAAGTTGGCTAAAAGAGATTTTAGGTATATATTTTCTACCTTGGATTATGGACTATACTATGAAGGATAAGATCTAACTTTGATTGCTTTTTCATATTCAAATTTTTTAAAATACAGGTTGGATAGGAAATCCACAAGTGCTTACACTATATTTCTTGGAGGAAATTTGGTTTCTTGGCTGTCAAAGAAGCAGACAACTATTTCCTTATCATCCTGTGAAGCTGAATACAAATCTCTTACAACCACAACAAAGGAGGTTTTATGGATCAAAAGGCTACTTTTGGAGCCTAAGTGTTATGCAAATGAAGATTTACCAATTATCAAGAATGATAACATTTCTGCTCAAGCTCTTGCAAATATTCCAGTCTTTCATGCAAGGAGCAAGCATATTGAAGTGGCTCATCATTTTGTAAGAGAAAAAGTCATTGGAAGAGAGATCTCATTGGAGCATGTTTCATCTTCAAGATGATGATGTCGTCATGACCTTGCTTTCTTAGATTGTGTTGCAGATCTTCTCACCAAGCCTCTACTCAAGAATGTCTTTATAGATGAGGTCTAACCTTGGCCTAATTTCAAAATCTATGTTGATAGGAACATAAACTTTAAGGAGGAGTGTGAAGATTATTAAAATATTATCTTCCTATCTCGAGTTTGGGGTCATGTCCATGATAATTTCCACTAGATTTCATGTTGTACATATAAGGAGTGTGAATTGAGCACATATCCTTCTAGTGTAGCTTGGATTTGAGTTAGATAGGCTCAATTATGATGACATGCAGATGTTTTGATAGCATGCAAAGTCTTACTGTATGCATGCAAGCCACATGCAATCAGTGCATGCAACATGCAAAGTAGTTTCTATGATCTACACATGTCTAGGCAATTTTATGAGTTGACATGCAGTACATGCACCATACATGCATGCAGTTACACATGTGGATCTCTGGTAGGTGAATTAGTTTAGTTAAGTGGACTTTCCATGCAACTCCACTATAGGAATTCGAGTCTCTCTCATGTAGGGAACGCTGGGCATGTTTTGCCATATTGTGAATATTGAGATTTTGGTGTTTTGGACTCATTCTCTCTCTACTCGAGTTTTCTATGTATGATTTTTTCTCTCTACTCGAGAGCAGCCTCTTTTTCCCATACTGAACACTTAGAATCATTTTTGACATTCATTTCTCATAGTGAAGAGTTAGATTTTTTCATCAGATGTATGCCATTGTGCTTTTGCCTTAGATTTTTCAAGCATACTGTTCTTTGATCAATCTTGTGCAATCACAACACCTCAGGAAGATCCTGTAGGGTGTGTGGTGAAGTTTACACGTGCTAAAAACTTCACAGAAGAGATGCCCACAACCACTGGCAAAGAGCTACGAGAATGGAGAGAGAAGAACGACAAGGCAGTAGCCGTCCTATCCTCCTCCATCGAAGACAAATTGACACTTGATCTAGCCACACTCTCCAAAGCAAGAGAAACGTGGGATGCTTTGCTGACCAGATTTCAAACCAAATCACAAAGCCAAATTATGCTTCTTGAAGATTGACTGACCAATATCAGATGGGATGGTAAAGACCTCACCTCCTTCATCAGAAGAATGAAGGACCTGTTCCTCTCACTACACAACTTTGGAGAAGAGAATGCAGTCTCAGCAGAGAAGCAGCCCATACCTGCTAAGAGCTCTACCAAGATTGTTTCAAATGACCCGAACACTACTTGCTAAAGATCCACAGATGACCCTTGAGAAGGCTATAATCGAGATCAAAGAAGAGGTGGAAATCCGTGAATACCTTGATGACAAGGATAGCTCTGATCAAGCTCTCTATAGCAACAAAGAGAAGCAGAAGAAGAATTTCAAGCCTAAGAGGAAGTCAAACCAAAGACAAGATCGAAAGCAGCAGTCATAGGGAGCGAAAGAAAGCAATTGGAAGAGCAGAAATAAATCGAGACAACAGAACGGTGAGAAGAAGACCTGCACGAGATGCACACGAGAAGGCCACACTGTTGATAAGTGCTGGCTCAATCCAAAGATAGAGTGCATCCACTGTCACAAGAAGGGTCACACAGCCGTTGACTGCAACCAGAATCCCAGAAACAAGAAAGCTCAGAGCAGACAGGAGAGCGCTAGTAGCTTGTCCTATGTGGAGGAACCAGAGTCCTCCAAGATGGCCGAAGACAGAGCCAACAACGGCAAGAACCCAATAGCTTGTGTGATGATGTTTGTGCGACATCAACTTCAGATACACAAGAGATAATAATTGATTCAAGTGCAACGTCACACTTCATGGCAACGAGGCACATGATCACTGATTATCAAGAATCAGAATCCTCCAGATACATAATCTTGGGAGATGGTTCCAAACACAAAGTCAGCAGCACCAAAGGAAGAGACAGAAGGCTTTAGACACTCTGTACATGCCCACTCTTCAGAAGGACCTACTATCTGTTGCTAAGATGTAGATGCAGGACTGAGAGTCACTTTTGAAGGCGATACCTGTGAAGTGGTTGAAGCTGCAACCCCTCATCTTGTCACAACAGGAAAGCAAAAGGGGAACCTGTATCATCTCAGGATCCGGTACCTTTTGAACAAACTCACCAGATCAACGAATCGATGGATATTACATGGCACAGGAGGCTGTATTGCATGAATATAGTCGCTCTATACAACGCTAGTCGGAGCGGAGCTTTCACTGGCATCAACATCAAACAGCATGCTTGAAGCCCTGTGATGCCTATAACAAAGGCAAGATGTCACGTATACCATTCACCAACGACTCTTTCATAACAAAAGAACTCTTGGAACTGGTACACTTTGACATCTGTGGACCGTTTGATGTGGTCTCCCTAGGATTTTCAAAATACTACATCACTTTCATTGACGATTTCAGCAAGTTTGCAACCAAGTATTTTATCCACAACAAATTGGAGGCCCTGGATAAACTCACAAAGTTTGTGAATTGGGCTGAGAAATGGACTGATAAGAAGGTGAAGCAGCTGAGAACAGACAGAGGAGGAGAATATGTCTCCAAACGCTTTGCCGAGTTTTGCACTAGCAGAGGCATACTTCACTTGAAGACTACAGCCTACACACCACACCACAACACAATGGTGTGGCAAAGAGGAGAAATCGGACTCTCATGGAAGCTGCAAGATCCATGATGGCCTATTCAAAGGCATTCAAATTCTTATGGGATAAAGCAATAGCTACAGCCAACTATTTGCAGAACAAGATCGGTAGATCCAGCATTACACATACCACACCACACGAGGTTTGGTGGGGCAACAAACCAAGTTTGACACATGTGCGCATTTTTGGATGCATTGCATACGCCCACATTCTAGATCACAAAAGAAAGAAGCTGTATGAAAAGGTGGAGTAGGGATTCCTCATAGGATATGATGTTCATTCATCATACTACAGGATCTACATGCCTGACAGCAGACAGATCAAGATTGTTAGAGACATCAGATTTGATGAGTCAAAGACAATGGATGACGGAGATCCAGTGGGCTACGAACTCTTGACCAGAGCCTAGAAAAGATTTCTGCCATATTGTCGTGTTTTTCGCCTTTCGAGAAAAAGCGACACTGTCCTTAGAATGCCTTAAAATCATTTTCAGATCTCTACCTTCGTGTTTTTTTCGTTTTTCTCCTTTTTTGGGAAAAAATTGAAGGTGCCCTTGAAAAGCAAATGTACTACCCTTAACTTGAAAGGGTCTTTAAGCAAAAGCAAAGGCCTACAGCGTGAAGGCACAAGTGCAACGGGCAGAAGGCAGATGATTCACAGAGAGGACAATGACAGAAAACTGAATGCATTTCTTTTGATTAGATCTTCTAACTTAATCAGTCCCCTGAATTGATCACATAAAGAGATTAATGAAGGATGCTGAATATGTAGATGAAGACACACACAATCACGGACTAAATACAGGCAGACAGTCTGAGATAGCTCCAGAGCGAGTTTACAGATTATTCATACTATTCGCGAGAAGAGAACATCTCTCTCATGCCAACACGCTGATCTGGGAAACAGACAGCACTCAAGAATTGTAATGTAAATTGAGTTATGATATAGAAGCAATTTTCTCAATGGTCTGTTCAGTGATGTGTATGATCTGTAATATTTGAATGCATGCTATCAATAGATAAATTCCCGCTGTTGTTTTATTCAACATTATCTATTGTTTATATGTTTGCAACAGATCTGTAGTAGCAAATCTTACGCCTGGAAGAGAATTAAACCGTAGAGAGAAGCAGTAGCTACTCTTGTTAAGTCGGCTCCATCCGGCCTTTCATTCCACAATAGTGATCTCTGAACACGATTGCCATCACCAGGCAGTCGGGTCGGAGCCCTGCCGTGGACGGGTTACATCACCCCTTTTCATCAATGTACGTGATGATCTATACCAGACCAGACATAGCTTTTGCAGTCAGTTCCTTGAGTCAATATATGACCAATCCTGGTATAACACATTGGAAGGCTCTTATCAGAGTCATGAGATATCTTTGAGCTACTATGGACTTTTGCGTTTGTTATAGAGAGTGGTTTGTCAGATGCAAGTTGGGTAGAAGATGTAGAAACTCATAAATCCACTTCAAAATTTACGTTCTTCCTCAACAATTGTCCTATTTCATGAAATAGTCACAAGCAAACTTCGATAGCTCTATCTTCCACTGAATCAGAGTATATCACAACCTCTCAAGCTACAAAGGAAGCAATATGGTTGAGAAACTTACTTTCATATATCAGTCTCTCAAACTTACTTTTAGATATCAGTCTGAATCAATATGTTCCGACAATTCTATTTTGTGATAATCAAAGTGCCATTGCTTTATCAGCCAACCCTAGATCTCATTCTAGGAGTAAGCACATTGAAATTAAGTATCACTATCTCAGAAGCAAAATTCTTAACATTGGACAAAGAGGTTGACTTGCAGTATTGTTGAACGCAAGATATGACAACGAATATTTTTACTAAAGTGTTAAGCTTGGATGCACATGAGAAATTTTGTGCAGAACAAAGTTTGAAGGTCAAAGCAATCATGGATTCAAATTAGGGGGTCTTGGATTATTATCCTGATTATTGACTAATTGTTTTTAGTCTTCATCCACTACATTATCCAGCTCTGCAGTTTTATGCATGTTTCAACACAGTCTATAGAAATATTCAGGAATCGCTCAATTTCCAAGAATTACTAACTGGATGGATGCCAGCTCATGATGGCCAACTGGTCATTAAGATCTACGATCTAATTAGTTGTCCTACTGGCCTTGCCGCATTTTTGCTTAGTATAATAGCTGATCATACTTCTATTATTTTCAATCAAGTAACAGCTCTCTCAAGCTTTCAAGCTTAAACACTCTTGAGCATTCTAGCTCAGTTCTTTAGAGTTCATTTAGAGTTTTGCTATTAGCGTTTACTACTTATCAGACTAAAAGCATGGTTTTGTGGTACAACATGGACTGTCAAGGACACTACCTTTTTTGGGTGAAAATGCACTCAAAAAAGGTTTATTGGAGAGAGAGTAGGCCCACCACTTAACCCCCAATACTCCAAGAGGATAGGCCCATCATTACTAGGGATGCCTTCATTGCATTAACTCGTGGGTAGCATCTATCAAGCTCCCTCTTAAAACCCAAAAAGTGAAATGTACTACCAAAAGGTACAATGAAACTGGGTTCTTTTTTTGTACCATCAAACCATGCTTTTAACCGTCAGTGCAAATCCATACAAAGATCTTTAGTTACTCAGAAATAGCTTAGAGTTTGCGGTTTCTATCCACAATTGTCTTGTGCTCATCATCATTTGTATCATGTTGAATCAATCTATCCTTTATTGCGTTCAATATTATATTAGAATGTATGCATCTTTGTGATAGTTTTGTAGCTGATAAATCTCATATTACTTTTGTCTGATAATACATTGTTTGGCTACATAATCATTGTAGTACTGACAATTTCAAAGTTAGTTACTATAAGATTGAACATGACTTCTGTCATTATGTTTTGTTCAATATTGATAAGCATAGTCATGCATTAGGAAAGCAGACTCCATTCCACTGCGCTCGATAAGTTGTTCACAAGCTTCGACTTGTCGTTATTACATTATCACCTCTTTCCAACACACCCAATAATTCTTTGGGCTCCCATCCCCCTCTCCCCATTTTTTATTTTAATTTTTTTTTTCAAAATGGAGGCCCAAAGAAATATTGGGCCCCCCTTTACCTCATTTTAATGTAATAAAAGAGATTTTTGAAGGGCATGAAAAATAAAAGTTATATTGGATTCAAAATTTGGAAATACATTAAAAAAATTTGTCCTTGCTATATTATACTAGGTTCAAGTGAAGCTTATTGAAATCTGAGTTAACCCATGATAAACCCAAGGTGAAATGCCACCTAAGATGATTAATGAGTTAATTAATCCTAATTAGCAAACATGTTTAGGCAAGGAAGAGGCCTTTTATGAGTGCAATAAGGGCCCTAATGTCTATGCAAGTCTTTTGGAGTTAATGAGAGTTTCTACATTTTGAGCTATTTCGGCTGTCTATGTACGCAAGCCTTTGATGTTGGATTCTCTCTCTACCCAAGAGCAAGGCTTTTCCATAGTTTTTTCATCCACAAGTCTTACTTAAGATATCCATGCATACATCGAGAGCGATGAAAATTTTGCCTTAAAATCAAGATTTAAAGAGTGTGGTTGCATCTTTATGGCTATCAAGGGGATTTTAGGGTCAAAATGGAGTAAAAACATATTGGATTGATTCATGCTGGATATTGTATGGACTGTACTGCTCAGGCACGTGTGAGATCACCAAAATTTGAATGGATGGTGTTTCTCCAAGATAGATCCAAATCGAGTGCTTGATAGCTTGTTGGAAAGCTAGTGAAGTGTAGTTTCTAGTGCAATTGATGTCAATTGGATGTGTCTTAAGGAAGTCGTAGACTTTCAAATTGGTGGGTAGGGCACCCAACCTAGTTGGACACATCAATTTAGGCTCACATTTAGCTTGTTTGATCCAAAAGCTCAAGAAAAAGCTTGCCAATCTTATCTATTTGAGATTTAGACAATTTTTTGAGGTCATAGCAACATAGTTTCATGCAAATCATTTGTATTTGAGTCTTTTGTGGATGTTTTGAGTGCTTCACATGTGCTTGAGTCAAGATGACCTAAAGTTTGTCCTTGCTTCATCTTTGGATGAGAGTTTGATTTGGTTTGAGATTGGTAGAGCTAGCTAGTGAGATTGATCCCACACCTAGTTGCAAGATCTTAAATTGGAGTTGATAAGATACCATCATTGAATCCTTTATTGAGAGACAACACTTTTTGATTCATTGCAAGACAATTTATCAAGGATGATGATCTTGTTTTATCAAGTAGAAGCAAAGATGGTGGTTTTTCATGTGACTTCTTCAATTGGAGGTATCTCTTATCAATGGTGCTTGATAGGAAGATTGCAATAGTTGATACTTTGGGGATCTTTAGATCCATATGCTTTGTCAATATTCCTTTTCATGTAAGGAATAAGGAGGATATCATCTCAATCAAAAGGATGATGGTAGAACCCTCATATATACCAAAACTCCCAAGTGCATGATGGAGATTTGCCAAGGCTTGCGGAGGAGTCTTCTCAACACATGGTTCCAAGGATCTTCAAGAGGCAAGGCCGAGTCTATGTGGCTCACAACTCATGGCAAAGAGGGGCAGTTTTTAGGTGGTATTGACTCCAACATATTCACTTTTGCTTCTCTTCCATTATTTGAGGTACCATCTTGCTTTATTCAGATTTCTACATCTCAAAGTTCAAGTAAAGCAATAATAGTCTTGTATGATGCCTCTTGTCTGGACATATTTCTTGTCTTTAATGGCTTAGATATGTTTCCAAAACATTTAGAAAGCAAGTGGCTGTGTCATCAATTGCATGCTCTTGGATTGTGTCATCAATCCATGTGTTGGTAGTTGATTAGGCCATTTTTGGCATTAGAGACAATTTGAACAAGTACACATGTAAAGTCATGATGAGGCCAAAAGTAGAGTGTGATGTGGCTCGAGCTAAGGTTAGGCTTGTTACATTTGTGAAGATGAGGTTGGATGTGTGACACTTCTCTATGTGTTGGCATGAGAGCTAGTGACCAATCAAAAGCTAGAAATCCACCAAATTGTCCAATCAAGTTTGAGGGTCAATATGTCACTAAGCCAATCATATTCAGAGAAAGAAAAGAGGAAGTCCAATCATGTTTCACTCCCCTTGACCTCTAGTTGCTACTTAAATGTGTCTCAGATCAATTCTATGCAAGTTTTTTGGAGTTAATGAGAGTTTCTACATTTTGAGCTATTTTGGATTTCTCTCTCTACCCGAGTCTTTGATGTTGAATTCTCTCTCTACACGAGAGCAAGGCTTTTCCATACATAGTTTTTTCATCCACAAGTCTCCACACGTGTGAATGTACTTTGATGTTTGATTTTACATTGTGCTCTTGCCTTAGATTTGTGACGTAGATCTTGGATTTCAATCTATGCTTGATTTTTATGCAATCACCACATCTCAGGAGATCATAATCACACTTTTGGGGAGTCCCACATGTGTGAAATTTAACAGCTATTGCTACATGGGATTGGACCTTGATCTCTAGTGTCACAAAAACATATAAAAGTCGAGTCATAGTTCCTTGTTCCTTCATACCCAGACCAGACCATCCCTTCACCTATTTACCCCCCAACATTAGCTATAGCCATCAACTACCATAGGCTACCTAAATTATTTCTTTTCTCAAATTTTTTTATTATCTTAGCCCTCTTCATTTTGTTTGGTAACCATTCCTTTTGAAAGACAATCATGCTGATAGGCTTACAATCAATCATCTAAAATTTTTAGGGATTTTTATCTTACCAACTCGCCGTAATGCAAAAACATTTGCTTCAAATAAAAGTCTCTTATGGTGTATATTCGTAAATCCCAAGCAACAAAAAATTCTCCTCAAATGCTTCATTTTAAAATCTTTTGAATTTTTTACTTTGGAATTTTCAATTAATTTGATGCGTTTATAGGTCAAAACCAAGTTGTAATCTACATAGATATTTATCAAAATTGCATGCCCTCATCTCTTGGAAATTTAGCAGTAGGCAAAATTGTCTATCAAGCTTCTCACACCATGCAAGGATTGCTTTAGAGCATAGGCATATTGGCTGCTTTAGCTTGTGTGTCAAAAATTGAAGTTGCACCGGTATCTTGAGAAGGTCAGGCGAGGGTTACAGTTTTTCACAAAACCGATCATAGCTATCGTTTTGGAAGCTGTAAGCACCAATCACTAGTTGTAGGAGGTTGCTGCACAACCATAGAGATTTTCTAGAGGGTTTGTCATAAATTTGGCTACCATTAGAGTTGTGCTCGAATACCTAAAGAGCATAGAGCTTAGAAGGAAATATGATGCATCTAGTACTAGGTCAATATTTGCTGGTTACTCAAAGAATAAAGCTTATAAGCTCTATGATCCCACAATTGACAAACCTTTGTTAGCATGAATCTAATTTTTTTGTTTAAGATCATTCTATAGATCTAAGAAAGACAAGATTTCACTTAGCTCTAGTACCACTAAGTTTCAGCTCTCTAATCTTCTTTTTCAAGAGTTCCACTCTTATAATAGTGATTCTGATGAGGATATTCCAGGTCAATAAATGGATTTTTGACTTGAACTTTTCCATCAAAGGTGTAACCAAATTTTGCTGAGATTTAATTTTGTTGAATTGCAAGCTTGTCAGATGTCCCACATGGATCCAAGATTGAGACTATCAAAAGAACATTGTCCTCAAACCAAAGAGAAAAAAGAGCAAATCAAAGTGTACACATATCATTCTATGATTGGATCTTTTATTTATGAAATAATTTACACTAGACTTGACATTGAATTTATTGTTAGTACTTTGAGGCAGTTCATGTCTAATCTTGGAATTATCAATTGGAAAGCCGTTGTAAGGATTTTGAGGTATTTATAAGCTACCAAGGACAAATGCATATGCTATGGAGGAGCAAATTTTTAAAATGGCTTGTTTTGTAGGGTTATACAAGTGTTAGTGGGTAGGTGATGTGGTTGATTTCAAGATTTGTATTCTTGTTCAATCACAATCCTATTTCATGCAATAAAAGAAAACTTATATAGCTTTGTCTTTTACTAGATCTAAATATAATTATCATGTAACTAAATAAGCAATTTGGTTGAGACATTTATTATATGACATTGGACTAGCACCTTTTTTGTTTTGTGACAATCCAAGTACTATTGCATGTGAAAAATTGTCAACTAGTAGTATTTTCCTAACTTGAGATTTTGTAGGCCTATGGCCAAATAAAAGTTAGAGATAGGTTCATACATGTATGTAGAGGCCCAAAGTATGTGTACACTACTTTTGAGGTCACATTAATTAGAGGAGGTCGAGTGTGGAGCTCTTCTATTGGCTCATAATTTGGTGCATTCCTATTTGACCAAATTTCTAGGTATATGGGTGAATCCTATTGGACCCCAATTTTAGCCTATCATAAGACAAGTGGCCAAGAGGCACTATGGCTGCTATAAATAGCCATCTCCACGAGTATGTACACATCTCATTTTCATTCTATTGAATGAATGTTATGCTCTTTGAAGATCCATCTTCTTCTCTCTCACTTTTTTGTTCATATCTTGCATTCTAGCCACTAGAATTGTGATTTCTTTGTTGCTATGGCTTCACACGTGTGAAATGCAGGTTGTAGGCTCTGAAGTACGGACAGGGACAACAAGTTTCTGTTTGTGGAAGCTTATGATCAAATTTTGATGTTTAGTTGATGTTTAGTATGCTTAACATCACAATTTCTATCATTTTTTCAATCTAGATGTGCATAACTTCCATGGCCAAGATCTTTATGAAACTTTAGCATCTTTTGGATCTGAGTTTTTCACATGGTATCAGAGCATTAGGCGGCCAAATGTGCAGGTTTTGCCAGATTTAGAAGAGATTTGTGGGCGAGTTTGCTTTTGTAGCATTCCAATCAAGTTTCTAGCTAAAAATCTTGTTGATTTATGTGTAGAAATTGGATCTTTGTGATCAAAACATCATTTGTATGCATTTCAATTGAAGTAGGGCGAATTCCCTCTGTACTTATCAGAATAAGGAGACAAAAATTGTTTTGGAAAGAGGGAGATGCAAGATCCAACAAGATCCTATTAGTTTTCCATTCTAGCATATAGTTTTTTGATTCAATTTCTTGCTTCTTCATGTCAAAAACTTCAAAATTGATGTAACCCTCTGATTTTCAGTTTGCTGAATGATTCAAGAGTGTATTTCAATCTTAGGAGTGAGGGAAAAGCAAGTATATTGAGGTTTGGTCTTGGTTTGATCAAGAAATCATAAAACTAGTGGCTAAAATTGAGGAAAAAGTGAGGAAAAGAGAGAAAAAGTAAGGTTTTAGGTTCCAAATCTTTGTGATTTCTTCTTGTGTTTCATTTGTTGATTCAAGAGAGTGCTTAGTGCATTGGAACAGGTCAAAGATCAGAGATCAATCATTGCAACATGGCTACAAATGGAGGCTACATGTTGGAAAGCAATGATAGGCTTACCTCCCTCAACTATTCTACTTGGAAAGTAAGGATGGAGTCTTTGCTTGAGATGAATGAGTTGATGGATATTGTTGTAGGTGTGGAGGAGAGACCTTTGGCACCTCAAGAACAATTGAGGTATGACAAGAGGGCAAAGAAAGCCCTTCACATGATCAAGATGAATGTGACAAATGAGCTTATCAAAGAGGTTGGTAAGTGCACATCATCTAGTGAAGCTTGGGAAGCCTTGAAGAAGGTTTATGAATCCAAGTCTACTTCTAGAGTGTTGACTTTAAGAAGGCAAATCTTTTCTTGTATGCAAAAGAAGAGTGAGAATGGACATGCTTTTGTTTTGAGAGTTAAAGCATTGAATGATGAGTTAGCATGCATTAATGATGGCATAAATAATGAGGAGCTTGTTCAAGTGATTCTCAATGGCTTGTTGGATGATCATGCTAATCTTGTTCAAAGTTATGCTATCCAAAAATGTTTACCAAGTGTTGGAGACTTGCAAGAGGTCTTGTTGGCTGAAGAATTCAGGTTGCAAGCAAGAGTGGGAGCATCTTCTACATCTCAAGGAGGAGAAGAGGAGGCAATGTTCTCTAAAGGCAAGTTCAAGGGCAAAGGTAAAAGCAATTGGTCTAAAGGGCAAGACCAAGGTGAGCACTCTACTTTTGGCAAAAAGAAGGATAGATCTAAGCTAAAATGTTTCTATTGTGGAGTCAAAGGGCATTTTGCTAGTGATTGTTTTAAGAAAAAGAGGGATCAAGGGGAAAAGCAAACCAATCTAACTATTGATGAGGGTGGGGATGAGCTTCTTTCAAATGATGCTTTTGTTATGTCATCTTGCTTGTTGGCTAATCATGGAGACATTGATCCTTGGTGGATTGATAGTGGAGCCACTTCTCATATGACATATCATAAAGAGTATTTTTCATCTTTAATGGCATTTGATGGTGATAGGAAGGTAATCTATACCGCAAATGATGGTGAGTGTGCAATCAAGGGGATTGGCACAATTCCTATTTCACTTTCTACAAATAGGAATATAGAATTGAAAGATGTTTTGCTCATTCCATCCATTACCAAGAACTTACTTAGTGTAAGCCAAATGCTTGACAAAGGATTCAAAGTTGAGTTTGATGGTGATGCTTGCTTGATCAAAAAGGGGTGTAGTATCATTGCAAAAGGGAAAAGGCAAGGGAAATTGTTCAAGCTTGATGCATGTGTTGTTGCTAACCAAGTTGGATGCATGACAAATGAACAAATGTCAATTCAAGAGGTATGGCATAAAAGGATGGGACATCTCAACTACAAGGCCTTGGAGGTAATAGCCAAAAAGGAGGTAGTAAGGGGACTTCCCAAGTCTCTTACTTGCTTGAATCATGTTTGTGAAGAATGTGCTTTGTCTAAATCACATAGATTGCCATATACTAGATCTATATCTAGATCTAAGATGCCTTTTTCTCTCTTGCATTCGGATATTCATGGTGTTACTACAATTAGCAATGGAGGTGCTAAGATGTATGTAACTTTCATTGATGATTTTAGTAGATTTTGTTGGGTTTATCTACTAAAGAGCAAGGATGAGGTGTTTGATGTGTTTGTCAAGTTCAAAGTTGCTATTGAGACTCAATTTACAACCAAAATCAAATGCTTGAGGAGCGACAATGGTGGTGAATACATTTCTAACAAATTCAAAGCCTTTTGCGATGAGCATGGGATCAAGAGGGAGTACACATGTCCAAGAACACCACAACAAAATGGAGTGGCCGAGAGGAAGAATAGAACCTTGTGTGAGAGTGCAAAGGCAATGAGATTGAATGCTAATCTTCCTAAACCTTTTTGGAGTGATGCTTTGTTGTGTGCAAATTTCCTATGCAATAGATGGCCAAGTGTTGTATTGGAAGGAAAAACCCCTTTTGAAGCTTTGTTTGGTATGAAGCCTAATGTCAAGTTTCTAAGAACTTTTGGATGCATTTGCTACTTCAACATTACTCTTGATGATAGAACTAAGGAGGATCCATCTTCAAGAAAGGGCATTTTTGTTGGTTATAGTGAAGTAAGCAAAGCATATAGGATTTATGTTCCTTCAATCAAGAAAGTGTTCACAAGTAGGGATGTCATTTTTGATGAAAGTAACATTCCAAAAGTTGTTTCAAGTGATGATGGTGTTGTTGCAACTAATGTGCTTGATGACAATGGAGTTGATGACACATTGGATGTGGATGTTGAAGAAGCCTCTTCAAGTCAAATTCCAAGGAGAACTCCAAGGCATAAAGTGAAACCCTCAAGGCTCACTTATGATGGCAAAGGTAAGCAAGTGGTGGATGGATCCAACTATGCTTTCCTAACTTCTTTTGATGTACCTTCATGTGTAGATGAAGCAAGGCAAAAAGAGGAATGGATCCAAGCAATGGATCTTGAGTTTGAAGCACTTATGAAGAACAACACATGGAGATTGGTGGAGCTTCCAAAGGGCAAAAGTGCAATTGGATGCAAATGGATCTTCAAGGTAAAGACAAATCAAGATGGATCTATCAACAAGTTGAAGGCAAGGTTGGTGGCTAAAGGTTATGCTCAAGAGCATGGCATTGACTATGAGGAAACCTTTGCACCCGTGGCAAAGATGGTGAGCATAAGAGTAATCATTTCCCTTGCAACTCTTTATGGATGGGATCTTTGGCAATTAGACATTTCTAATGCTTTCTTGAATGGTGATCTTGAAGAGGAAGTCTACATGGAGCAACCCGAGAGCTATGTTTCTCATAGCAAGCCTAATCATGTGTGTTTTCTACAAAAAAGTTTGTATGGTCTTAAGCAAGCACCAAGGAGTTGGTATGCTAGGCTTAACTCTTTTCTACTTTCTCAAAACTTCACTATGAGTGAGTATGATCATTCACTTTACTTTAGAATTAGTGCTAATGATGTTACAATCCTTCTAATTTATGTGGATGACATTATTTTAAGTGGAGGGAACAAGGAAGATATAGAAGATATCAAGAAAGCACTAAAAAAGGAATTTGAAGTGCATGATCTTGGTCTTTTGAGCTATATCTTAGGAATAGAAGTAATTAGAACTTCTCAAATCACTTTTATTTCACAAGAGAAGTATGCTATTTCTATTCTCAATAGATTTCATATGGTAGATGCAAATCCTATTGATACACCTATGGAATCACATGTAAAGCTAACTATAAGAGGTAATGAAAGATCCTTCGAGGACATTACTCTCTATAGGAAGCTAATAGGTTCTCTTATATATCTAACCATCACAAGACCTGATTTATCTTATTGTGTTGGTAGATTAAGCCAATTCATGCAAGATCCTAGCATAGAACATTGGAAACTAGGAAAGAGGATCTTGAGATACATCTCGGGAACAAAAGATTTTGGCATTGTTTATAGAGGCTCATCACCTAACTTATTTGGTTTTTCAGATTCAGATTTTGCAGGAGACCTTATGGATAGAAAATCCATAAATGCACATGCTATTTTCATAGGTGATGGAGCTATCTCATGGATGTCGAAGAAACAAGCAACTATATCACTTTCTTCTAGTGAGGCCGAGTACAAAGCTTTGACATCATGCACAAAGGAGATGGTGTGGATCAAGAGGATGATTATGGAGCTTCATTTGCTGGATTTTTCAGAGAGTCCAATCATCTTTTGTGACAACCTTTCAGCCCAAAGTCTAGCAAGCAATCCGGTTTTCCATGCAAGGAGCAAACATATCGAGGTGGCTTACCATTTTGTGAGAGAACAAGTGTTGGCAAAAGAGATCAAGCTTGAACATGTCCCATCAAAGGAATGTGTGGCTGATATCTTTACCAAAGCATTGGGAAAGGACTTATTTTTCAAGCATAGAACAAGTCTTGGTGTACTTTCTAAATCTATGCTAAAACTAGTTGAAGAGGGAGTGTGAAAAATTGTCAACTAGTAGTATTTTCCTAACTTGAGATTTTGTAGGCCTATGGCCAAATAAAAGTTAGAGATAGGTTCATACATGTATGTAGAGGCCCAAAGTATGTGTACACTACTTTTGAGGTCACATTAATTAGAGGAGGTCGAGTGTGGAGCTCTTCTATTGGCTCATAATTTGGTGCATTCCTATTTGACCAAATTTCTAGGTATATGGGTGAATCCTATTGGACCCCAATTTTAGCCTATCATAAGACAAGTGGCCAAGAGGCACTATGGCTGCTATAAATAGCCATCTCCACGAGTATGTACACATCTCATTTTCATTCTATTGAATGAATGTTATGCTCTTTGAAGATCCATCTTCTTCTCTCTCACTTTTTTGTTCATATCTTGCATTCTAGCCACTAGAATTGTGATTTCTTTGTTGCTATGGCTTCACACGTGTGAAATGCAGGTTGTAGGCTCTGAAGTACGGACAGGGACAGCAAGTTTCTGTTTGTGGAAGCTTATGATCAGATTTTGATGTTTAGTTGATGTTTAGTATGCTTAACATCACAATTTCTATCATTTTTTCAATCTAGATGTGCATAACTTCCATGGCCAAGATCTTTATGAAACTTTAGCATCTTTTGGATCTGAGTTTTTCACATTGCATTGTCAGTTAATCCTGCTAGAATTCATTCTAGGAGTAAGAATATTGAGATTAAATATCATTGTGTAAGAGAAAAGTCTTGAACAAGAAGCTCTGCTAAACTTTTTGCAAAACATAGTATATGACTACATATATACTTACAAAGGCATTAAAATTGGAGAATTATCTTAAATTTTGTGTCATGTTGGATTTGGAAATCAAAGCATTTTTGGATCAAGATTAAGGGGGAGTAGGTATTTTTTTTCCCAGCCAAATCAATTAGTAATCTGGATCATAATTGCTAGCTACACAGGTTCACAGTCTGCAAAAATACACTAAAAGTTGCAACAATCACAACAGTGACAAATATATGTGAAATACACAATATGCAAAAATGGACTTAAAATTGTCACAGCCATAGAAGCCACATTTTAAATCCAATCCAAAAATGAACCCATTGAGCAATATTTAACTCAATTCAACAACGGTGATTTCAATCTTCAATTTGACCACCTACAATATTGACCCCTACACAATACTTTGACTTCATGACTATGTAGATACGATATTTGATCGAGTTTTGTTGGCAACTATTCCCTAGATTAATTGGTTAGTATTACAAGATTGACTAGATCATAAATGCCTTATAATTAAGTGATCTACATTTGTATAAATGTAAATGATGATAGAAAGCAAATTAATGATATGATCAAGATTCTAGCAAGATTATCCATGTGCTCTCAAGAAACAAAGACATTCTCTTTATGGATCCAAGCTTTTAATTGAAAGTGATCACCACAACCTCAAGTATTTTCCAATTAAAAAATTGGTGAGTAATAAGGTAAGCTAAAGGTTTGGTTTTCACAAGTGCAATCCTATGATCTTATCATTGAATATTCTAAGAAAAAGGAGAATGCAATAGATGCACTATCATTTTTTTGGATGTGACAGATGCATGAATCATTGAGAAAAACAAAGAATTGGTAAATTACTTTGGTTGAGTATGAGGATAAGCTTTGCATCTATCTTAGTCACAACAATGAATGTGTTCAATTAGTTTATGTGTATTATCATTCTCCTCAAAGCGAAATGGATGAAAAAATTCCAAGTAGATTTTGGGAGGATTTATATTATCTTGATTCTAATGAGAAATCATGCTATTTAAGAAATGGCAATTGTTGGTTTCTAATATTAGCATAACTTTACTTGCTCCTGACTTGAGTTCATTTCGAAACTAGTTGTATGAATTGAATTCATCTGCTAGTGCTAGACATTTTGGAGTGTTAAAGACGTAAGAGGTATGTTTAAATGCATAGGAATAGAAATATGTGCACTTTGTGTCATAGTTGCAGCGAATCACGATTTGATGGTTTGCGATTCACGAATTGCGATTTGGAACCCAAAATCGTGAAAAAAAAAAAATTGGAAAAATAGCTTATGGCTGAAAATGGTCCAGCATTTTGCCTCCCATAAGTGTAGTAGATAGGGCACAAACAAATCCTATTTTTAGTAGCTATTTGGTTGTTATTTGCTTTGGTTTTCATAAATGTTACGCTATAGTTTGGGCTATTAACTCTATGGATGATGATCACTTTTGCAATCATTTCACTGGAGATGTGAGTGCAATGTGCATACAATTGGGAGGTCGGGGCATAAACATTGGCCCTTATTGGCACGCATTTGGGCCCCCATTTTTATCTATAGGGGGTTGCAGGGGGGGCAGTGCCCCCCCTGCTACCGTATCCAGCGGGGGTCCATGGGAGTACAATTGCTCTACAGTTCTTTGTCTCTATCCCACTGGAACCATCTGTGATCGTAACAAATAGGCTAGAGGTTAGTTTTGAATTTTTATCCTTGACAGAACCCAACATGGATTAATGCACCTAAACTAGACCATCTTGTACCCGAAACATTCAGCAAACTACACAGTAATAACGTTCTTAATTAGAGCTCCCATTGCCCAAAAAAAGTCAAAAAACAAAAAAAATGATTCTGGGAAAATTCCAAATCGCGATTCGGACAGCGATTCTGAATCGCAGTGCAACTATGCTTTGTGTGAAATATTGCACATCATGTTAGCAAAACAAGGATCAACATCTGAGCCAACCCATTACTTACATCGCTTTCGCAACTTTGCTTGAGCATAGCATGGGATTTTTATTTTTATTTTTGATATCGACAGCAACAAGAGAGTATGATAACATCTATGTGGTTTGCGTATATTTTCAAAGTATGAATCTTTCATTCCTTATTTGACCATTGATGGTACAACTCAATAGCACATAGATTCATGGAATTTGAAAGTAGATTATATGGGATGATCATAGAAGTTCATTTCACATTTTGCTAGGTGTTAATGTGAAGTTTAACTACGAAGTTGTTTCGAAGTACAAGTTTCCATCCAAAAATAGATTGATGTATAGAAAGAGTCAACAGGTGTATTATTGTCATGTATGTGTCAAACCAACAGACAAATTGGGTGGACTTGTCGTATTTGGAAAAGATGCTAATAATAAATTCTTTATAAGATTTAGGCATTATATCTTGAGATGGAATTCAGTTGATCATAAATTTCCCTTCCAGCCAATGTGACATCCCTTTCTATTTTGAATGTATAACTTTTTCTTGTCTCATCTTTGAACATGATGTTGGCCTTTTATAGAATGTGTTTAGACCTACTATTTGGGAAACCAGCGAGGGAAGGACCCACACTATCCTTACGTGACTAATCAAAGTTTGACCACTTCCAATCCTGGGGGCTTCATTGATTACCCCGTACGTCCGGGTCAATGAGAGTTTTCTAGGCTCTCAAAGATATGACCAGCAGGAGATGGAAATTGACTCTTATTGGGCATTATATCCACTTTATGGCAAGGATAGGTAGACTTTGGTGGATCGAAGGGGCTACAATTTCTATGACAGCCGGTCCATGGATCCTCCAGACCAAGCAATGTCGGCGCGGACTTAAAATATGGGCCATAACATCTTCATCATCATAATCGACTCTCTAACTCTAGCATACACTATGTTTTGTGTATCACGTAGTTGCAAGAATCCCCACACAAAGCATCTCCACTAAATTGGGTTCAATTTTTTCTAGTGAATCCTCCCCTTTTTGGCTCTTAGGCTGGGACGTAATGGTTCTAAGTGACTTTCTCCACTCCAATATGTGATTTCTTACTGAACCAATTCCAAGGGTGATATGAGATGTATCATAGATCAACTCTTCATCTTCAAGGTTATTCTTCTAAAGGGTTTATGTACTATTGATACTTCGATTGTCAGAGGCATTCACTTTACCCTGACCCTCTCTAGACACTACATGGCATAGTTTTCTGGAGGCAACTAACGATAGTTTGAAGTGTCTAAGAGCATCGTCTTTGAGCTGACTATGACATCGCCAAAATGACTCTCTTGATTTTCGTTATGCTTTCCTAATTCAGGCTCTCAGATGCATCGGGTCAAAATTACAAGGGTAATTTTTCTGAGATGATGTTGAACTCTTAGACCATTCCACTCTATCCAATGTGCACTTTTTTGTCTATATGATATCTCGTTCTTTAATTGTCCTCCTAGAACCGAGTATGGCTCTCGATGACCCTTTCTTATCTCTCATTAAGTACCATTTGAATCCCCTTCCCATTCAAAAACCCCCTTTGTATTGTCCTTTTGGTCTTTTCCATAAACTCTTCTTCCTGACTAGGGGTGATGTTTGTATTTGAAATTGGCTTGTATATTTTTTCAAGGGCTCAGTGAGACCATTGGCTCAGTGAGATAGATCCAATTCTTATGTTTGCTTAATAGATATAGCTAGATCTAATTAGGGCTAAAGCCCTCCTTCACTCTTTCTTCATATACATAATTCCAGTTTCACTCCCCATCCCATTCATGCTCCTAGTTAGCCAAACACATGCCCTTTATAACGATGCTAGGGATATGCCCAAATTTTTTTTTTCTCTTCATAAAAGATGCATAATGCAAGGATGTGGATGCAATCATTCGAGCTTGCAACAAATGGTTCAAACATATCATGTCTATATGATGCATTGTGGTGGTGGGTGCAATTTGGCATTTGGATCATCTTATCTCTGCATTTTAACAAAAGTTAGCACATACAACAAAACTCACATCAAGGAATTTTTTTTTTTTTTTGTAGAACAAAAAAAAGTCACCAAACAACAAAGCTAGCGAAATAAGGTAAGGGTGGATCTATGCATGTCAGCATCTATCCAGTATCAATCTTGTTATTTGAATACTCATATCGAGCTTCAATTCTATGTTGTAAGTCAATGTCTATTGCTCTGTTTCTTTTTGGTATGTTTGGCCATCTGTATGTAGGATATGTGGCCAAATAAGGTAAGGCTGGATCTATGCATACAACATATTTGTTTGAATACAAGAAATAGCTGCCCAATCCCGGACTGAAAGACCCGGTAGCCAAATCTCGGAACCATGCATGACTGCTGGAGACACCCATGTAGCAAAGAGTTGGCATCTGGTAGAAGGATCAAAAGCATGATTTAAAGTACAAGGTCTCTCAAACTGGACCAATGCAGAGTGACCCAATGAAACCCTTTTATAAGCAGCCTGACGGAAGCGAAGCAACGGCGCCGTGAATAAGACTCCCAAGTAGGTATAAGAAGTGACAATCTCAACCTCCTGCCCAATGTATAGAAAGTGATAGTTGTGAAGACTGTGACGATTAATGTTGAAAATCAAGACCTTGGTTTTCCTTAGATTGATAGACAGGCCCCATAAGGCACAAAAATGATGTAAGACATGTAAGTGATGCTGCAGACCGGCCGGGGAAGAAGAAAGAAGAACAATGTCATCAGCATAAAGAAGGATAGGAATAATCAAGTGAGCAAGCAAACAACCTTCCCCACCTTCTTCACAGATAAGGCGCTCCAAATCAGCTACATACAGGGCGAATAGAGTAGTGGACAAGGGACAACCTTGCTTAACACCAACAGTGCTACGGATAGGAGCAGACAAATTAGACCCTTGCCGAATCCTTGCTAGAACCCTCTCATACAAGGAAATAATTGCTGCAAGCATAGAGTCAGGAATATGAAGCTTTCGTAGCTTGCGAAGAAGATCTCGGGGAATTGAATCAAAAGCTTTCAGCAGGTCGACGAAGCAAGCAAAAACTTTGCGGCCCACATGTTTGGCTTCTTCACCAATGCTGCGTAGGGTGAGCACATGATCAAGGATGCAGTAACCGCGGTGAAAGCTCGCTTGTCCCATAGCATAGATTCCACGTGAATCAGCCTTCATAGAAAGCAGGCGAGCCAAGTCATCCCCTTGTGCCTCTACCCCCCGTCACGTCCTCCTCCTCTCCGTCTGTATTCTCTGCTCCTCTACCCACTACTCCTCTAGATAATAGTCCCCGAGCTCCTCTCCCCCCTATGAGCCCCCATTGTCCCCCTCCTTAGCCCTCTCCCATCCCCTAGCTGCCTCCTTTGCTGCCGTAAAGCGCGTGTCTCTGCCTATGCCTGCCTATACATCTCTCTCTAGTATCTTGTTCTTTGGCATTCTTGGTTGCTGCATGATCTACTTTGGCTTCCTTGGTGTTCTTGGTTGCTGCATGATCTACTTTCTAATTGGCCAATCAATCAATGTAGGGTCTCAAAAACTGTAACACTAATTTGGTCATTAATTTGAAAGCGTTGCATTAATTATTGTCATGTTTTTGAAGTTCATAACTATTTCCTTGGGACAAAACACTTGTCCACTTAGCTCTTCTTCTTCCTCCTACAAGGCTCATAGGCTTTTATCTACATGGAAGCCTCAAAGGTTTTCCTTGTAGAGGTGTTGTCTTTAGCTTTGTACATTCAATATGGGATCTCATCCGTCAACCTCATCAGAAATTTTTACATTCGCCACGTCCTTCTTTTATTCTTTATTTTTTGCATAAATGGGCCTTGGGCCCTTTTTATTTATGTACATATCTATGGCCCATTTTATTAGTCTAGTTGCTATTTTGTACATATGACTAAGGGGTGGGGGCCACCTAATGGGCCACAGGCCTATTGGGAAGGTGCACTATTATCCCTCCTTACTTGACTTGATTAGTTTGTTGAGTCTTATTCCTTAGAAGTTCCATTTCGGGCTTCTCTATGGGTTAAGTAGGAGACATAGTGATTCATTTAATAGCTTTATTTATTATTATTTTTTAAAAATGCATGTCTTGTTGAGAAAATTGGATAGAAGATTAGTTACTTCTCTTTGTAATTCTTTGCATAGACATCAGTTTGTTATCAAGTATAAATCTTGAACTGCTCCCTATATAGAGACTTTTCCCCCCACATCAGTTAGCTTTTTGTATTGTTCTATCATTGATATGTTATAGACATTGGAGGTTTCTCTTTATTTGTGTTGAAGGCTCTTCTATTATGCTAGAGAATGAATGAATGCAAAATTGTTAGAATTGGTTGAATTTTCACAGTTGATGTGTTGGCATCAAGCATTAATATGAAGTACTTGGGTTTCTCCTACAAGATCTTCCAGAGCTTCTCCATATGACAACAAGGCGCAAGTTGTTGTTGCAATACACCAATCGCTCACACTAATTTACACTCAAATGGTCTTTTCTGTTCACATGGATGAGCAACTAAGTGGACCAATTTGGCTCACATGCGGAAGCTAAAAAACCCTTACAGAAAATTATCTTGGCCCTCCAATGTAACTCTGGTGTGCTCTTCCCAAATATTGCAATATCCTGGAGCATGTGACAAATTTTAACACGAAATCCTTGTCCTTGGCCATCACCCTCCCACATGCACCCTCTTCTTGAAAGTCTACATTGTTCTAGTAGAGTTGTCTCAACTTAGAAGCGCTGCACAAGTGTACAAACTCTGTGCAAGAGCTTTATTTGGAATCAAACTCACCATCAATGCCCTATCTGGAATATCTCCAAAGTGGAAGTGATAGATGGGGGTACTTGCACAAATACACGTGAAACATTGTATTGCAATTTTGTATATACTAGCCAGTAGCCATAAGTGACATTAGACGCAAAGGGACAGATATACAAACAACTTACTTGCCTCATTCCAAAAGAGTCTATTGTAAAGTCTCCCCATTATGCTCCATGAACTTGTACTTGAGTGTGAGGGTGATCCTCTAAATCCACCAGCCACAAGACATTGTAAATGGGCTGCAAGACCTCCACTAGCTCAGCAACATCTCTCCAGAAATTCTTGGAGTACACAACATGTCGAAAGTGAACTTCAGATGTCTCTAAGGTGCAATGCTATTCCACAAACTCTGAACTAGATGGCGTCCTTCACAGCTCATCTCACTATACAAGCATCCTCTCCATCACAACTAAGTGGTAAGTGGATTTGGTGGGTGCAACTTTCTTGAGATCAAGTTTTTGTCAGTGCGGAACATGGTCACAACATGACACTTTTGTGTGGAGGTCACCTTTGAAAGAGCCTTGGATGTGATGTGTGTCACCCACAAAAAGTTGTCAGGTGTAAATCAATCTACATCACAAAGTAAAAAACTATTGTGAGATGTTTGACAATTTATTTTACCTGCATGAGAAGGTCAATATAATGAGCAGCACATGGAGCCTAGACAATTCTGGGGTAGTCAGTCATAAGTGGCCTTCCCATGCCCTCATGGTTCAATGTATTGGCTGTGACATCTTGCACCCACATTATCTACACCCAACTCGTCAAAACTTCTCTAATGTGCTGAATATGTATTGCCGCTACATCCTAAGATGCATCTGTTGCACTTAGAAATGTGATGCCCTTGCAAGAAAATACACAAAAGTTAGTGTTAGGTCTTTGGTGGTATATCTTTCCACCCATTCTCCATTATGGAATGCTCGTAAATGGGCCAAACAGCGGGCTCAACACTTTCTTGAGGCACTCCATCTCCCTCCCCAATTACCTACTGCATTGAAGTTCCCTTGTGAGGGGTCTCCATGACATGTCAAAAGGCAGAATCTTTGCCGTTATCTCCCTAAACGACCCCACCAATGCATATGGGAGGTTGGCATAGTTGCTATAACTCTATCCATGGAAAGAATTATGGAGTTTAGAGTCCTAAGTTTATGAGTGGTAATTTGCATTAAGAAACTAGACTTCTTTTTTGATTAAGCTAGACAGAGTCATCAAGAACTTTGCTGCATTTAATTATTGCAATACTACTTAAAATTAAAACCTTGTAACTTTTACTTATTCAATCTTTATTGGCGTTTTGGGTGGACAGGTATGTATCCACAAGTGGGGAAAGAATCAAGCCAGGGTGGGGAGCAGGCAAGCCTGCTGCCCACCAAGCCACGCACAATACACCACAGCAACACGCATAGGCCAATAGCCTTTACTAATCTTACTAAAGCTTGTTCACATGAATGTCTGTGTATGTGTTTTTTGAACCTGGCTTGATAATTTCAAAGTGCTCCCAAAAGACTCATCTTCGTGATCTTCTCCTACCACCCATCTTGGTGTCCCAAGGAAAGTCCCAGAGCAGTCGTAGAAAATTTTGGCTGTGCCAGCATGTTAGATTTGGTCCAATTGAACCTCTTTAGTCATAGGAGTTTTGGCCATGTCAGCTACTGGAGCTCATTGCATAGCAATTGTAGACAACATTTGTTGCACAGCAGTTGCAGATGACATCTCTTGAAAAATGCACATTACCAGACCAGCGCTGTGTCAGAAGTGAGGGGAGAAGCCAAACCACAAAAATACTATAATGGGAGATAGGTGGCTAGAAGCTTGAACTAGATAGATCCAGATCTTAGCTTCCCTTAATAGCATGAGTGAGGCAATATGCCCAACACATGTTAGTTTCCCCAAAGATCAGTTGGTGTCAATTTGAATGTACCTCCTCAGTAATAAATACGAATGTTTTGGGGCCGGCGACAATGATTTAAATTTCACTAGGATCTGAGTTTTATGCATCTTTCATTTGGTTATCGCTTAAATGGTTGTGCCAGATGGAGTACGTTCGACTTGTCTGTTTTGACCTTTCTTGGGATTTTCCATTTATTATAGAAGTTGAATTTGTTGCAGGTTTCAGATTCTAACTGAGTTCGATGAAGGGAAGCGGAGTTGTCGAAGACGATTAGCCGTTCACAATGAGCGACGAAGAAAGCCTCATCCTGATACCTTGACATCAGCTGGAGATTCTTATCAAGGTAACTAAATAAGACTCTAAAATTTCTTTCATACCGGAAAACCCTCCATGTATTTAAACATTCAACTGAGCATCAGATGAGCTTGTCTGTCAGATTCCTCAACTGACTGTTCATGCATAGCGCCTTGTTTTCTGTTTCCTTAGCCCAGAAAGTTGGTACGTGCATTCAGTAGATAACATAAAAACTGACAATGTAATTGTCCAAGCTTATGTGACATTTCAAAGCCATTTGAAATGAATGAACTGTATTGAGGCTGTGCAGCATCTTTGGCCTGTGTTATGCTAAAATGAGCAACTGTTGTACTTCTTTATAAACTTTGTTATTCATAGTATACATTTCATTATGTAGAATAGATAGTCCCTGTACTGAAACTTCTCTAGGACAGTTTTTGAAACTCAATTGCTGTGTGTGTCATACTCATAGCCTATAAGTTGTTTGGAAATGGAATGGAGGGATCTTATATTATCCCGCAACCAACAAATCAGCTGTCAGCTCCAGGTCGGCTGGATATTGATGGAAGCATGAGATACAATAATTGTGCTTCCACAGCATCAAAGAAGTATGATAATTGCAACAAATACGACCTTCAGGCTCAAGTCCCCCTTGCAGGCAGAGAACTGCTGGATTCATTCTTTCCTGAACAACAGGCAGAAAAGCTGCTGATGCTCTCACAAAACTCTAAAAGAGATATTCAACCTCTTCCAAATGGTTTGGCTATGCAGAGTGCTCATTGTCGTTTAAGAGATCCTAATGGTCGCTATCCAACAATAGCAGGGGCTGGAATTCTTCCAAACTTAGAGTCAACACCGATGTTGCAGAATGGAGTGGGTACCTGCGATGTCGGTGGTGCTCTCTCTCTTCTGTCATCAGATTCATGGGTCCCAAGGTCCTTTGGTTTGCTATCTTTGGATTTCTCAGAATGTGGTAGTCCAACCATTGAAAATGATCATGTTAAAAATCAGACTGTGTTTGCTCGAGAGTTGATACAAAAACAAGTTGTACAAAAGAATACTCTGACTACAAAAGACATGCCTGCTATTCAATCTCAATTGCATGACTTGCAAGGACTTTCTTCAAGAAGGGAGGATCTTTTTGGTGTAGAGCAACATCAAACAAAATCCTTGTTGTCTAGATTTGACACAGCTGTGGGAAGCCATCCGATCTTTGGATTAGTGCAAGTGCAGCAGTTTGAGGACAGTCAGCCAGCCAATTTACAAATTCGTCCTATTCTGGAATTGATGCAGCTTTCATCGACACAGGCGCAAGGTTCTCACTTTTCTTTGGAGTCAGAGAAAGTACCGCAGTTCAATTTTCAGTTTCCCAATCTCCATCCTACAAAGCAGTAAATTGACTGTGAACTCAGCAGATTCTTCCTAGTACAACATTCGTAATATCACCATCTTGCCAACTATTGCTTTTTAGATAGATCTGAATTAAGTGTTTGAAATCTGAAATTGCGAGCATTATTGCTGTAATGGCCAGGCAAGCTATTTACAAAGCGTCTTGCTTTGTGAGTATATCATATCTAATTTTGGTCTGAACTTGGCTAGACAACTCTCCAACGACTTGGTATTCAGTGTTTCATTTTTTGTATGATGTCTCGGCTTAAATTTCAATGTGCTACTTCATACATTCTATTGCTCAAGATTTTGTCTTAATAGAAAAATAAGTAATTAAAAGCAGCTGCATTTCCTACCGTGATCTTTCACTACACCACTATGCATGACACAATTAACACCCAATCTGTCTTTACCATTTTCATCTATTGTGAGCAATAACTAATTAGCTTGAACAATATCCAAACGAAGTGCAATGATGTCAAGTTTGCACTTGATTTGTTAGATATGATGTTCAGACTTGATCAACATCAGAGTAGACATCGTGAAAGCAAGATCTAAAAGGGGCCTCATCAACAAACGTGGGGCTACACAATAAAAGATATCAAAGAATCAATGTCTGTTGTGTTTGAACTCCAATGCTGCTTGTTCCTCCTTCCCCATGAAGCTACATAAATATTACTCTGCCATTCAGAACTGGCATGGTAGACCTTAAGAATAGTTGTGTCACATAGTTTGCCTAGCTAAGACTCTTCAGCTCTTAAGTTCTAGAAAGGACAGGTAGTTTGGGCAATCAGGCAGACTGGGCAGGAACAACATACAGCAATACTGTTGTTATTTTCCTGAATTACATGTTCATTGCTCCATCTGCATTACTTGCTGTAGAATCTATTAATTGATAGTTTGAACGTTAGCTTAAAAGCTATACGTATTGTATGTAATTTGCACCTATTTTTAAGTTGTGGAAAGAAAAGGTTTGACAATCTTGTAGACAATGCTTGTTATTAACCAGCATCATTTGATTGCACAGAATCAATTATGTAGGAAATCAACTCCTATTGTGGAGATGATCCATTTGGCAGGTAATGTAGCCTACTATTAAGCTTTTGCTATAATACGATTTATTGATTGAATGAGTTTCGATAACATTATAACATGAAGGCCATCTTCAACATCAACTTAGAATCTATTGAGTCAATGAGCCTGGGTGAGGTTATGCACACATGTAATTGAGAACTTATTAGTCATTGCTAGGGATTTTAAATATTTGACCACTATATACATTATCATTGACATCTTAATCTGTGGAGCTGGACCCATCCGTGGTCCTTGTTATCTTGAGAAGTGAATAGCCTTAAGCCTTGGGCCAACTTGGCAGATGTCCATGTTGAGTATGCCTTGACACTACTCGATGCCATGCAAGGAGGATTCTTCCAGCATCCACATTATACCATTACCTTTCTCTGGGAGACCTTCTACAATTGATTGCATTGTCTTTTCCCACATACCATTGTTAACTTTCACTCTTACACATTCTAAAATAGATTGTTTTATTGTTTCTTACAAGGAGACAACCACCCATGTTTGTGCATCCGTTGTTGTTCCTCTTTCTTCTCATTGTAAGGGTCTGTATCATCTCATGGCCTATCATGACAAGTGGGTAGGTATGCATGACTTGTTCAGATTTGATGATTGATTCCAAGGGACATTCAAGATAGAGGGGAATATTTCTTGTCCTACAATAGATGGGCTGCTAGCTTAAAGTACATGCTTTGTGACTAGTCATGTCACCACTAGCACTTCTACCAATCCACAATGGATCTAAGCCTTTATTAAAGATACAAGACAAGATGGTATCATCATAAGAGAACTTTTATCATGATCATCATTGATGATATTGCTTTGCTTACCATCATTTTACAATATCACTCTACATAGTGTTATATTTTTTTGTTTTTGTTTTATGTTCTTGTTGCATATCTTATTACCACCAAGAACTAATTATTATTTTGCCACAGCCATGAGCACTAGCAGCAGCAGAAGTCATCATAGGTCAATGTTTGAGCACTCAAGAAGGTGACGACACAACAAGCCTCTCATTACCTCCTACTCCTAGCCATAATTCAACCTCCAACCCAAATTACAACCTAAATGTTGATGGAGACATAGTGATGGATGAGAAGGGAGCAATATTTTTTAATAATTACATTTATTTTGTTCCCATTATTTTTGGAGATATATTATTTAAGAAGTGAAGTGATCAATTTGGAGATTCAAAATCTAGATTTAAGAGGAATGCATCTCTCCTCTAGACCATCTCAATTGTTGCTCTCATTTTTTCTCTCTTCCATTCAATCATGTTGCATGTTGCATATAAAATAAACTTCAATCCATTAATCGATGTTTGAAAAAAAAAACATATATGCTAAATAAGCTTCTAAGGCTTTTTGTCTCATGTATAATACATGATGTCAACAAATGTAATATATGCAAAAAAAAAAAATCAACAACTACTATACTACTCATCATTGAAGCACTAAGGCATCAAGATCAATAGATGTGACAATCTCTAGTTGATGAGTTACGCATATCTACATCAGCACAAACAACCAGAAAGACAAAGATAAGTTTCTATTCTATCGATCTACAATTACATAAATATAATTAGATTAATGGATATAGTGATGAATATAACTCACTGTGGGTGAGTGCCCTAAACGGCTAGTTCTGCCACCAAATTGTTATACAAAATGTGAAAGACAATGTCAAATTTTGCGTTGGTGAGATGGCATCCAATGTCATAAAGCTATCATGCAAATATTATAGTTTTCAGGTCATATTGCTCATGCAATTAATCTACAACCTATTATTGTTAATGAAAAAATTCAAGCTACCTCAAATCATACTGATAATGAAAGTACTTACAACAATTTGATCATGGTAAGAATTACGTACCATTTGGGCTTGTAGGCCAGTCTTTCCATTGTAGCCTAGCTTAGGATTGCCAATATCGTGGGCCATCCTTGGAGCACCAATGTCCTTTTGTCAAGTCCATTTTCTCATAGCTTTTGATATAGCTCTAGGATCAAAATCATTTTCTTGTTGTGTAATTTTAGGTGATAATTTTGATGTTCTTGTATAAGGAATTAGGCATGGCTACTTATACATCTTGTGCCCTGATTATATCATGACTACAAATGAGAGTGAACATCTCTTGATAAAAGTAAATTTTGGCATTACCGATTCAAACTTATATATGAGGTCCATTATGTACATGTATCATAGTTTCCATGGATAATGGTCTAAAAGTCTCTACTTCATCAGCTAGCAAGTTTATTTGTTAATCTTGCATGTTTGGTAAGCATATAGAAGTAGATTCTCCAAAAGCCAATCTTCAAAAGCATTGCAAATTTCTCAATTTCTTAGTTTTGTCTGAAATAGATCACATTTTGACTCTCTAGTGGTGCTTGTTAAGAAGAAAAATGGAATGTTTTGAATGGTTATTGATCATTGAGCTCTTAATAAGATTACCATTAAGAATAGATATATTAGGAGTGCATGATATAATGGAGCATGCCCATTAGCTCATGTGTGGAATATCTACTTGCTCTTGGATTTTATGCAGGTAGGATTGGTCACTTC
Source organism: Diphasiastrum complanatum (assembly GCA_029204225.1). NCBI lineage: Eukaryota > Viridiplantae > Streptophyta > Lycopodiopsida > Lycopodiales > Lycopodiaceae > Diphasiastrum > Diphasiastrum complanatum. Next base: position 46,100,894 of record CM055099.1, on the reverse strand, counting down.
ATCCATTTGTTGGATGATGGTGTTTTTTAATGTTATGAGGCCATTTTCAAACACATTACGAGAATAAGTGAATCATCCTCCAAGGACACTCATATCCATAATGATGTATTTGGCCTCATTAGATCTGAGATTATCATGGAATCCAAGCATAAAGATATGATGCAAAATCTCTGTTATTTTAGCATGCATAGTCTTGCCAATCTTGATGTGTCTAATTCTCAAGATATTGGTAACATGATAATGGATCTTTGCGATCCTTATGAGTCAAGAAGTACTCTTGATCTCCTTATGGAGTTGTATTTTGTTGAGGACTATAAGTACATGTAAGTTCTCTCTTAATGCCATTGGATTTACAAAACTCGATCATCTTGGTGGAGATATACTCTCCACCATTATCACTCCTCGATACTTTAATTCTAGCATCAAGTTGATTTTCAACTAGAATTTTGAACTTAGCAAAAGTTTCAAACACTTTACTTTTGGAATCCAAAAGTTCAATCCAAGTGTATCTAGAGTAATTATCAATAAAAGATACATACATAGATGCACCTCCATTAGATCTTGAGAAAAAGAGTGCACATCACTATGAATAAGATCTAATGCTTTTGTAGATCTAGTGGAAGAGATATCAAAAGGTAGCTTGTGTGCCTTTGAGAGGCTACAAGCTTCACAACTTTTTCCACACTTTAAGAGTGTCTTTGGAAGGCCAAGAGCAAGATCCTTGGTGCATAGCATCTCCATAGATTTGAAGTTGGGGTGGCCCAACCTCTTATGCAAAAGCTCCACTTGATTGAGCTCCTCCTTCACCATGTTCACACTTCCAAGAAAAACATTAGCATCTAGCTTAAAAAGTCTTCCTTGCTTGAATCCCTTTACAATGCAAGTATTAGTCATCATTATGGAGCAAACACCTTGCTTAAAATGGACATCTAAGCCATCATCCATCAATTGTCCTACACTTAACAACCTGATCACAAGAATTTTTCACCTGTGACCTGCATACCATGCCTACCTCTCACCTATGATTGCTTGCCCTCTCAAAATTGTTTCTAATGATGAGTAGTCACGCTGCCAAACTGCACTTCTGTCGCCAAAACTAGCTTTCTCCACACAAATCCGTTATCATTCACCCTCATCCCACATTACCACTTCCAAACACCCTATTATCCTGTTAGAAGTAAGTAATAATAATTTCTAAGCGATAATGCCTCACTGTACCACCCTGTAGCAGGTTTCACCAACCAAAAATAGCTCCAAATTTGGCCCTACGGTACCCAAACAGCAAATGTATTCCATCACTAGGTCACCCGCACTCCGCTCGATGGAATGGTGATGAAAAATCCCTGAAACACCATTTTCTCTGCTTTGTGATGTCGCTCTCCCTTGGCTCTGAGCAGCCAGTTTCAGGGGTCATTCAGGCCAAAAAAGGTGCCTTTTAGCCAAGGATAGGCCCTTCCAAAGAATTAGCTTGCAAAATGAACTAAAACTTTGTTTAGAAGTTTCTTAATAAAGAAATGGCATTTCTACCCTTCGGGTCCAAGTTGAACTTCAACCTGAAATTTTTTATTGAAGTTGAATGGCCATTTTTCTTTCAATGGCCCTTGGGCCCTGTTAAAGCCCATCTATCGGTGGATTTTCATCTAATGGCCCATGCTTCTTTTTGGAAGTATGATCTTTATCGTCCATCAAGCTCCTTCATAATCTGAAGATGATCCATGCTTCTGTGCGCTGAAGCTTATTCATGCGGCCACTAAGCACCTCAAAACACTATGGCCTCCTTCTCGCTGGCCGTGCATGAGCTCCACGAGCTTCTCCTTCTCTCTTCTATCTGAAACAAGCTTTCTTCACAAGTAGCTATGGTGGATGCTACTAGAAAGTCAAATCTAGTACACTTCTCTGTCCACGGTCGCCCATGGCTGTTTAGCTATTGCTTTGGACTGATAGGGTGCCCATCTGCTACTTTTTATAGCATCCAAAAACACACTATGTAGGGAAGATCCACAACTTTGTCTGTAAAACCCTTTCTAGAAACAAAGAGAGATTTATTGGGCTCCACTCAAGCTTTCCCTGAGCTTTCTCTTGCAGAGCCCTCAAGTAGAGAGAGAATACAATGAGAGAATTTGCATCAAAACATTTCTATCTCTTGTACAAAGGAGCTATCATCATATATAGTGGTATCTTGAGTTCCTACACTATTTTTCACATGAAGAGCTTTGAAATATGATTGGGCTACTCTTTTTGAACCTCTAAATGTGATTGGACCCTTTAAACCAATGAGATGAGGGTGGTAGATTGAGGTCCACCACTTTCAGTTTTGCATCCCTACAAAATAGTGTTAGAATTTAGCAATTTTCACATGGTTTTTGATGTATATTAGACATCTATGTGGATCCACACATGTGAGGACCTGTCCACACGTGTGAAATGACACTTGTAATATTCATATCCATTTTGATTAGCTTTCATTTGCGTCTAATATGACATCCCCTAAATTATAGGAGTTAGGTCCTGTGAAAATTGTCAACATTTCCTAGCTAGTTTGAGGCCTAAATTGGCTAAAATTGTAAATAGTTTTGGTTCTGGAGTTTCACACGTGTGAACCAGGCCACAATGTTTTTATTTACTGTATTTTTTCAGTATGATGAAGTGTCAAACTTCATACCCTTCAAAATGAGACCATTTTGATGTATTTTGGTCATATAAGCCATTTTTAGCTATTTTTCCTATATAGGGAATATCTAGGGTCAAGTACCTTCTAGAGAGAGGAGAGAGAGTCATCTTCCTCATCCATAAATAGTAGGGAAGTCGTGGAGAACAGGTTGGAGAAACCTTTTGTATGCTTCATTGAGATCAATAGATCATTGTCATTGTTTCTTCCTCCATTGAGAGCATTGTTGTGTGTATTGTCTTCAAGCTATTGTGTATGATCTTAGGTGCTTTCCAAAAGTGATAGGCTGATGTATTATGGACTGTATAATGCTATTTTGGGCCGCACTTGATGTTTATGGAAGTTTCCATTTGTGATAAATGCTTTTTGATCAAGTTCTTTGCATTCTAGGTAGCATAGAATGTGTTGCCAATTCCTAGCTTATGTAGTTTGGAGTGCAAGCATTCAAGCCAATGATCTTGGAGTTTAGATCCACTTAGGATCTATATTTTTCACATGGTATCAGAGCTGGTTGGCTTCTATTTACAGTAAGTATTCCATTTTTGGTGATATTTGGATGTTTGATCAAGTTCTAGCATGATTTTGCATTGCTTTGTTGATCAAATCTTACTAACCTTTGTTTTGTGAGTTGAACTTGTGGATCAAAAGCATATTTCAGGTCTATTGAAGATCAGAGGCTGAAAAGAAACTATTTTGGATCAGATCATAACACCTAATCATTTGTGATTGTGAGGCTTGTGCATATTCAATACTAACAATGTTCTTTTCAATCCTATTGTTGACAATCTCCATTCTTGGATGAACACTCTCCTTAAGTGGATGAAACTTCTCCTTAAGTGGATGACAAATGCTCTTTTGAGTGAGTTGTAATTCTCCTAAAGGCTGAGCAAAGCTCCCATTTGGATGAAAGATCCCCTTTTTTGGGTGAACATATTGTAAGCTCCATTGTGAAGAGCATATTGTAAAGATTGTCATCAATTTTGGCATAAATTTTGGTGTACTTTGTTGAGCATGTAAGTAACTCTCCTTATGTAATTTGATTGGAGCATTTGCTGGAAGGTGTTAACCATTATGCAAGTGTGTTTTCAGGTTCTTAACAGGTTGAGGAACATTCTCATGTGAAGTGATCTTAGATCTACATCTAAACACCAAGATTTGACAAGATAGTGAAGCTAGTCTTGTGATTCACTAAGTGTGCTCATTCATTCACCTCTAAATCTTGTATTTATCACTTGCTGGAGTTTATAAACTTTTAGAAGTGTGGTTTACATGTGGTTTTACAGGTTGAATCAATATCTTAGTGTGTTGATCATATGTTGATCAAGTTTGTTCATTACTAGGTAATCTTGGCATCCTAGTTTTGGGTATTTTCTAAGAATGCAAGTAACTCTTCACACCATAACTTGATTTGGTCACTTGCTGGAAAGTTTGAGAGCTTAAGCAAGAGTGTGTTCAGGTTGGTTTGATTTTGTAATCCATTCTTAGTGTGTGCAAAGTGTTGCATGTGTTTCAATCTTCCTTTCTATGCTTGGAAACCATCTAGGTTCAAGATAGAAGTGTTTTAGGGTCCTAAATCTTCATAGATCTCTTTATCTATCATTTGTTGAGAGAAAAGTGAGTGCTAAGTGCTTTAGGACAGAACCTAAAAGTTGAAGAAACATTAGAATCATGGCTTCCAATGGTGGGATCATGCTAGAGTCTAGTGAAAGGTTGAGTTCATCAAACTACTCTACTTGGAAAGTGAGGATGGAGTCCTTACTTGAGTTGAATGAACTCATGGACATAGTTGCAGAAATTGAAGAGAGACCTCTCACACTTCAAGAGCAACAAAGGTTTGATAAGAAGGCCAAAAGGGCTCTTCATATCATTAAAATGAATGTTACAAATGAACTTCTCAAGGAAGTTGGAAAGTGTCAAAGTGCAAGTGAGGCATGGAATGCCTTAAAGAAGCTCTTTGAATCAAAGTCCACATCTAGGGTATTGACCCTAAGGAGACAAATATTTTCTAGTAGGCAAAGAGAGGGTGAAAGTGCTCATGCATTTATCTTGAGAGTTAAGTCCCTAAGTGATGATTTAGCATGCATTGATGAGAACATAAAAGATGGTGAAATAGTCCAAGTTATGTTGAATGGTTTGCTAAATGAACATGCTAACCTTGTGCAAAGTTTTGCCATTCAAAGAGTCTTGCCAAGTGTGGTTGACTTGCAAGAAATCTTATTGGCTGAAGAACATAGGTTGCAATCAAAGCTTGATGGTGCATCCTTGCAAGGTGGAGGTGAAGAGGCTTTCTTCACAAAAGGCAAATTCAAGGGCAAAGGTAAAGGCAAAGGGAAATGGTCCAAAGGTGGTAACTTTGATCATGATGATCACTCTTCCTCTTCCTCTTCTACTAAGAACAATAAGTCAAAGTTCAAGTGCTTTTATTGTGGGATAAAAGGTCATTTTGCAAATGAATGTTATAAGAAGAAAAGAGAGCAAGGAGAGAGGCAAGGAAATCTTACAATAGATGAGGAAGAACATAACACATGTGAATCACTTGTTATGACTTCAAGTTTGTTAGCCAACATAGATGATAATGATCCTTGGTGGATTGATAGTGGAGCCTCATCTCACATGACAAGACATAAGGAATACTTTACATCCTTATTGTCTTATGAGGGAGAAGGTAACATCATCTACACTGCAAATGATGGTCAATGTGACATCAAAGGCATAGGCACTATTCCTATTTCCCTTTCAACAAATAGGAAAGCAAATCTTGAAAATGTTTTGTACATTCCTTCAATCACTAAGAATTTGCTTAGTGTAAGTCAAATGATTGACAAAGGACTTGATGTGGAGTTCATTGGAGATGCATGTTTGATAAGTAAATGTGGATCCTTGATTGCTCAAGGTAGGAGGCATGGTAAACTTTTCAAGCTTGATGCATGTGTGATCTCTAATCATGAAGGATGTATGGCTAGGGAGCAATTGACAAACCAAGAAGTTTGGCACAAGAGGTTGGGCCATCCCAACTTCAAATCTTTGGAGGTAATGGCAAAGAAAGAGCTTGTTCTTGGTCTCCCTAAAAGTCTTGTTGCAAACAATAGTGTTTGTGAACATTGTGCCTTGTCCAAATCTCATAGACTTGCTTATTCTAGATCTACTTCTAGATCTAAAGAAGCTTTTCAACTTGTGCATTCTGATATTCATTCTTCTAGTACAACTAGCAATGGTGGGGCAAAGATGTATGCAACTTTCATTGATGACTTTAGTAGGTATACTTGGATCTATCTTCTTAAAAGTAAGGATGAAGTGTTTGCTGCATTTGTCAAGTTCAAGAATGAAATGGAAAACCAATTCAATACAAAGATCAAATGCTTAAGATCTGATAATGGAGGGGAATACACCTCAAATAGGTTCAAAGACTTTTGTATAGCACATGGGATTAAGAGGGAGATGTCTAGTCCTAGGACTCCACAACAGAATGGAGTGGCCGAGAGGAAGAATAGAACCCTTTGTGAATGTGCCAAGGCAATGAGACTACATGCTAATCTTGCTAAGTCTTTTTGGGGGGAAGCTTTAGCATGTGCTAACTATCTATGTAATAGATGGACAAGTGCTTCCTTGGATGGTAAAACTCCTCATGAGGTTCTTTATGGTAGAAGGCCGAGTGTCAAGCATTGTAGGATCTTTGGATGTACATGTTTTGTCAATATCACACTTGATGATAGAACTAAAGAAGATCCTTCATCAAAGAAGGGTGTGTTTGTTGGCTATAGTGAAGTAAGCAAGGCTTACAAAGTGTACATTCCTTCTACAAAGAAAGTTGTCATAAGTAGGGATGTCATCTTTCATGAAGAGAATGTTTCCAATGTTGTTGATGTTGATGTTGATGTGCCTACTAATCATCATGATGTGCAAGATGTCTTGGATGAAGATGGAGATGCCACTCCAAAGCAAACTTCAAGGAAGACTCAAAGGCAAAGGGCTAAGCCATCAAGGCTAACCTATGATGAAAAAGGAAAGCAAGTGGTGGACAACTCTAACTTTGCTTTTCTTACCTCTTTTGATGAACCAACTTGTGTAGGTGAAGCAATTCAAAAGAAGGAATGGATCCAAGCCATGGATCATGAGCATCAAGCACTCATCAAAAGCAACACATGGAGGTTGGTAAAGCTTCCAAAGGACAAGAAGGCAATTGGTTGTAAGTGGATCTTCAAGATCAAGACAAATCAAGATGGATCAATCAACAAGTACAAGGCAAGGTTGGTGGCAAAGGGGTATGCTCAAGAATATGGTATTGACTATGATGAGACCTTTGCACCCGTGGCAAAGATGGTAACTATTCGAATCCTAATCTCTCTTGCAACTCTTTATGATTGGGATATGTGGCAAATGGATGTTACTAATGCCTTCTTGAATGGTGATCTTGAAGAAGATATTTACATGGAGCAACCCGAGGCCTATGTTTAACATGATGAGCCTAATCATGTGTGCTATCTCCAAAAGAGTTTGTATGGGCTAAAGCAAGCACCAAGGAGTTGGTATGCTAAGCTCAATTCCTTCTTACTTTCTCAAAACTTTGTTATGAGTGAGTATGATCATTCTCTCTACTTTAGATTGAATGAAAATGATATCACTTTACTTTTGATCTATGTTGATGACATTATCTTAAGTGGTGGTAACAATCTAGATATAGATGAAATCAAGATGGCACTCAAAAGAGAGTTTGAAATTCAAGATCTTGGTAAACTTCATTATATCTTAGGAATAGAGATTATTAGAACTTCTAAATCTACATTCATATGTCAAGAAAAGTATGTTAACTCTATTCTAAAAAGGTTTCATATGGAAGATTGTAAAGTTGTTTCTACTCCTATGGAATCAAATGTAAAGCTAACTACAAGAAGTAATGAAAGATCCTTCAAGGACATTACTCTCTATAGAAAGCTAATAGGATCTCTTATATGGTTAACCATCACAAGACCTGATCTAAGCTTTGTGGTTGGTAAACTAAGTCAATTTATGCAAGATCCTAGTGAGGCTCATTGGAAGCTAGGAAAGAGAGTACTTAGATACATCTCGGGATCTAGAGATTTTGGCATCTTGTATGGAGGTACTACACCTAACCTTTGTGGATTTTCAGATTCAGATTTTGCAGGTGAGCAAATGGATAGGAAGTCAACAAGTGCCTTTGCAATCTATCTTGGAGATGGAGTGGTCTCATGGCTATCAAAGAAGCAACCAACTATCTCTCTATCTTCCACCGAAGCCGAGTACAAGGCATTAACAACATGCACCAAGGAGATTCTTTGGATCAAGAGGATGTTATTGGATCTTCACTTGCTGGAACCAGAGAAGACTCCAATCATACTTTGTGATAACCTTTCAGCCCAAAGCTTGGCAAGCAATCCTGTTTTTCATGCAAGGAGCAAGCACATTGAGATTGCTCACCATTTTGTGAGAGATCAAGTCATTGCCAAAGAGGTGGAGCTTCAACATGTCTCTTCAAAGGAGTGTGTGGCTGATATCTTCACCAAACCATTGGGAAAGGACCTATATTTAATGCATAGATCTAATCTTGGAATGTGCTCAAAGACTATGTTGAAACTAGCATCCAATGTTGAAGAGGGAGTGTGAAAATTGTCAACATTTCCTAGCTAGTTTGAGGCCTAAATTGGCTAAAATTGTAAATAGTTTTGGTTCTGGAGTTTCACACGTGTGAACCAGGCCACAATGTTTTTATTTACTGTATTTTTTCAGTATGATGAAGTGTCAAACTTCATACCCTTCAAAATGAGACCATTTTGATGTATTTTGGTCATATAAGCCATTTTTAGCTATTTTTCCTATATAGGGAATATCTAGGGTCAAGTACCTTCTAGAGAGAGGAGAGAGAGTCATCTTCCTCATCCATAAATAGTAGGGAAGTCGTGGAGAACAGGTTGGAGAAACCTTTTGTATGCTTCATTGAGATCAATAGATCATTGTCATTGTTTCTTCCTCCATTGAGAGCATTGTTGTGTGTATTGTCTTCAAGCTATTGTGTATGATCTTAGGTGCTTTCCAAAAGTGATAGGCTGATGTATTATGGACTGTATAATGCTATTTTGGGCCGCACTTGATGTTTATGGAAGTTTCCATTTGTGATAAATGCTTTTTAATCAAGTTCTTTGCATTCTAGGTAGCATAGAATGTGTTGCCAATTCCTAGCTTATGTAGTTTGGAGTGCAAGCATTCAAGCCAATGATCTTGGAGTTTAGATCCACTTAGGATCTATATTTTTCACAGGTCCTAGATTGTAGGAATCTAGAAGGTCAACACAAACCACCAATGGATGATGTGGCAAACTTGATAGACCTTATCCAAAGTGGATATGGATGAGTACAATGAGCTGTCCCACATGTGTTGGATGCAGCTTAGAGAGAGATTATGATGATTTTGTACTTGATCCATGATGGATCCATTATTGAGCTAATGATGAGAAACATTGGTTTGTGAAGCAATCTTGGAGTTTACACTCTGTTAAGCACTTTCTTTGTGGATGAATGCTAAGTAAATGTTTAGTAAACCATTTCTTTGTTATAAGGCCATACAGTAGTTGTACTTCACACGTGTGAAGCCGTGGGTCATCATTTTATTATTGTTCTTGCTTGGAAACACAAAGATTGTCAAGTAGAAGCTAGATTTGAAAGCTAGTCTTGATATAGATCAAGATCCCAAGCTACCAATCACTCTTTGTGATCATTTGTAGATCAAATTCAATCCTTTACTCTGAATTTTGGCATGGTATCAGAGTTAAGTCAAAGAGCTTAGTTGATGATCCAAAAATCTTCATTTTGGTGAAAGCATTGGTGCTAGATTCATTTTGAAGAAGGGCGACCTTTTCTAATAGTTTACTTGTAATGTTGAGGTTCAGATTAGTGTGGAAAGTTCAGATGTACTTCTCACACGTGTGAGAGGCTGCTGGAGTTGTGCTTTCACCAAAACTTTGTGTTTTTTCAGTATTTGAGCTTTAAACAAGTTGTGAAGAGTGAAACTAGTGATGTGCTTGTGAAAATCCATTGTTTCCATTATAGATTTGATGAGTAAATAGTGTTAGAAGCTTATTAAACCTACAAATCCTTGAGAGAGAGTTTAAGGCTTATGTTTTTTAGTTCAAGAGTGAAACTAAAACCATTCTAAACACCATAGGAAGGCATTGGCACTTCCAAGAATTAAATCCAAGTTTCTAAGTGAATAGATTGTGTAGAATACTCTTTCCCAAATCTTTTTCAGTCAAGACCATTATAGATCTTGCTTCTTGAGTCTTCTAAGATTCAAGAGAGTAGCATTGTAGCTAAATTCTGAGAGAAAGAGTGAAGGGAGAGCCTTTGAATAGTACATTTGTTGTACTTGTTACTAGATAGAATGGGTTCAATTGGAGCCTATCTTCTTGAGGCTAGTGAAAGGCCAAATTCTAATAATTATTCAACTTGGAAAGTAAGAATGGAGTCTCTACTTGTGCTCCAAGATATGTATGATCTTTTCATAGGAGAGGAAGAAGAACCTCAAGGAGGGCAAGATCTAGTGAGGTACAAAAAGAGAGCTAGACTAGCATTACATTGCTTGAAAATGAATGCTAGTAATGAACTTCTAAAGGAAGTGGCATCTTGTACCTCGGCTAAGGAGGCATGGGACTACCTTAAAGGGATTTATAAATCCAAAAATACCTCTAGAGTGCTTATGATTAGAAACAAAGTTCTTCAAAGCATTAGAGGGAGTGAAGAGAGTGCTCAAGAGTATGTCTTGAGAATAAAATCTCTCAACAAAGAACTTTTCATCATTAGTGAGGGTATTCATGATGATGAACTTGTTCAAATCATTTTAAATGGTCTTGGAGATGAGTTCTCCAATCTTGTACAAAGCTTTGATATTCAAGATGCACTACCTTCCATTGACAAGCTCCATAGTGTGCTTGTGGCCAAGGAGAGTAGGATCCTTCATGTCAAGCAAAGGATTGGATCCTTGAAGTTGCATGATGGTGATGAGAAGGCCAACTTCTCAAGCAAGGGAAAGGCAAAGTCAAAGAAGAAGATCCAACACAAGGAGACCAATAATGATGATCAACCATCAAGCTCCAAAGGTGGAAAGAAGAACAAAGCCAAACTCAAGTGCTTCTTTTGTGGAAAGAAGGGGCACTTTGCATCCGAGTGTTTTAAGAAGAAGAATGCACAAGGAGAGAGCAAACAAGGCAACCTCACTCTTGAGGAAGATGAGGATGAAGTGGATTCATCCTTAATGGCTTCTAAATCAACATCCAAGAGCTACTCCAATGACACATGGTGGATTGATAGTGGGGCTAGTTCCCACATGACATTCCAAAAGGATTTTTTCTCAACTCTTGTACCTTTTGTAGGTTGTAAAAAGTCTATTCTAATAGCAAGTGATCAAGAATGTAGAATAGATGGAGTGGGAACTATTCCCTTAAGTCTTGGATCCTCTAAAAGAGTAGATCTTGATAATGTACTCTATGTTCCTACACTCACTAAGAATTTTGAACCATCCAACGTCAAGTGGCATTTTGGGGGAATGCTCTCACAGGTATGATCATTAGTGATAGTGTCGAGTCAGGTGACAACTGCATTGACACACGCATCTTTAGCTTTTAAATTTTACTTTCGGAGAGAAATATGGGCTAGCTTGGAGGTACACACATATTGGCGATCACGGGTGATGGAAGTGCAGGTGGTGCCAGTTGGAAGCCATTGGGAAGGGTTAGCGAATTTGCATTGGACGATGAACTATGTGTGGGACACGCGGGAGATGAAGAATGGGTCAATAATCACAGTTTGGAGACTCTTAATGAGTGGTAAGTGTGATGATTTTGCGGTTTTGTAGTTGGTAATTCATTTTGATCAAGTCATAGTAGTTGTAAAAATGTATGAGGTTTGTTATTGAAGAGATACACTTCAATTTGCCAGTTTGGATAAGTCAAGTCGATTTGTCATATCAATATTGCATAAGGGATGCAGATTCTAGTGATATAAGGGTGCAAATCATTTGGTTTGGGCCATGGAAGATCACGTCATGTGAGGGACTTGATGGTGGCTTTGTAGTTCACATGTCAGTGTATTTCTAGGGAATGGTTTGGAATCATTCACAGGAGCAGCTTGGAGCTAGCTTGAGAGAATACAAGTGGGGCACTAGAGGGTAGATGCTCAGATCTTCGAGATCAGTGATGGCATTGGGATACATAATAGGGACAAGACTACATGATGACATGGGATGATCATAATAACATGGGTTGATCATCAGGGGGTAACTTATAGGTGATTCATGATGGAATCAGGAAGATGCAAATGCAAATGAGCAAAGCGTGAAGCTTTGAGAGCCAGCTCTAGGTTGGAGAATTGATGGAGATCGCACACTTGGGTGTGATCAGATGTCAAACACTATGATGGGTGTTTTGCTAGCAATCTACTAGAGGGGACACTGATGGCAAGGACTTCATGGTGTGCCCATTTGGGAGTACAGGATGATATTACAGCAAGGGGCCAGTCTTTGTCATTGGCATCGATGGGTAGGCATCTACCATCACGGGAGTGGATAAGCTATCTTTAGCTTTCATGCATTTTTGCTATATCTGCAAGAGTCTAGGCTTGTACAGGTGTTGAAACCTGCTTGCTTCATATCCACAAGTGGTTAGATCAAGGAGGATCCTAGAGGGAGTCACTCAGAGCCATATACCTCAGTACGATCATAGAGACATTACTCTTGGGATCCCGTGAGCGGCAACTCATGGATGAGCTTACATTAGCATGGTGTCAGGTGAGAGCGAGTAGATGCTAGGAGCCAGGAGGAGCGAGTGATACTCTGGAGATTGGATTTTCTAGCTGGATGGTGACCAGGATTGGAGACATCAAGTGAGCATAGTATGTAAGGGAGATGCTATAGTTTCTCAGGTATGATATGTTATCGTATGCATAGTGGACGTTCTTCAACTGGTGCATCATGGTTGGTGACCTAGGGACGAGTCAAGCCTACTTGGAGGTAGGTGGCATGGAGTGGTACCTAGAGGTGGTACATATCTTGAGGGCATGGAGTTCATTACGGGGTGATGTGGATCTAGCATGCCCATGGTTGTGAGCCAGCAGAGATGGAAATGGTTACTCAAGGAGTGACAGCCAGTACTTAGGCGAGTGATCAGGTGAGCTGCATGGTTATATGCATAGTGGTCTCCAGGTTGGCATCACATGTTGTTTTTATCCATCATCTTTTGGTAAGCATGATGCAATTATTTGGTTAGATCCAGTTGGAGTCTAGTTGTGGACAGATTTTTGGAGAGCTATCAGCGGGTAATGGGTACTTGATGATCAGATGGTATAGGGTATAGGGTTCTGGAGCTATCCTACCTGATATGCTATGGATCTTGGGTGAGTTTCACATTTCAATAATGGATCTAGTTTGCATTTGCTTTGGTTTGGTTGACATGCTGGATGTATTGGTGAGATAGGCTCATTGGTGAGAGGCCTATATACCGGTCAAATCAAAGTTGGCAACATCAAGCATGGGAAGTTGAGCCTACATGGGATGTAGGAGAGACAGATCATATTAGTATCTCTGGGAGATGGGGAGCTACTCAGGTATAGTCTATGGTGAGGTTTGTGTACATGCATTCATTGAGTCCTTGGTAGACTCTTGTGCTTGGATCATGAGGAATGAATGGAGATCAGCTTTCAAAACTTATTGGATAGATGGATAGGCTTGGATGTGAGGGCATCTTGGTGACAGGTGCTAGCCATTGTTGAGGACCTGATTTGGTGACTAGTGGTATAGCAGCGGATCTACAGGTGACAAGTGTTGGTACGATAGGATACCATAGGCTGCACAAGCTTGGTCATGTATTTGACGTATTCATGTTGGTTTGGATGAATGTGTGCTTGCATGTTACCTTGTCACAGAAGTCTAGATCTGATTTGCGGTCATTATGTCTACTAGTTGTCTATTTGGTGAGGGTGCAATCTTATGGTGGCAGTAAGATTTCCTCAGGTTGAGCCTTAGTCGCCCATTTATGTCAGCTTTATAGATTTGTGCTTGAAGTGCTTGATAGGATATCAGCCTCGATAGATGGAAGATGTAAGTCTCATGGTGGTAGTGGGATTTCCTCAATTTGAGCCATGTCACTCATGTGGTCCAATTGTGGTTGGATGGGGACAAGTCAATTGGTCGAGAGTGTGGTAAACTCTCTGTATGAGCATTGTGTGTACATGATACGTTGTGAGTCAAACCTGGTGGTTTGTTAGTGTGCTTGAGTGTGAGTCAAGTACAGAGTAGCAAGACATGCATAACATCCTTTGGCCACTCCAGACATTGCTGCAATTTGTATTTCTTTATCCCTATCACATTTGAGCTTAAGGGAGAGAGTTAGAAATCAGAATTAATCTGATATACATATTATAAGCTTCAAATGTGATATTGTATTTATTGTACAGTTAGTCAATTTATTGTTTTTAGTAGTGATCATGATGTGACCCACTATTGTCATATCAGTCGGGCACTGGTCCCGTAGCCGGCTACTTGGGTTAGCCGAGTAGCCACATTGGTAGGAAACTAGCCTGTATAGTGATTTTGTTGTGCTATACTCGAGGGCATGTCTTGGGTGTGTCAGTTGTTTAGGCCATATTGGGCCTTATTCTAGTTTGGCAAGCGGTAGGCCAATTTTAGGACACCCGTCCTTTCATGCAATTAGTGTGTTGTCTATATGTACAGTGTTTCTTAGTAATCTATGAAAGCTTTTGTTGTGCCATCTTTGAGAGCTTGTTAGGAGTGGCTATGGTGATTGATTGATGTCATTTGCATACTGCACTAGATTCTATCGGAATTTCAACTCAAAGCCCACCCCTTAACTTGACTTAACTATCTTGAAGTCCACTTAGCCCTTGATAGGCCTCACGAAGTGTACTCTTGTTGTCCTATTATCTTGATTAAACACTTTGAGGGGTCTAAAAAGGGAATTGTCTTCATTCTTAAGGCTAATAATTCTTTTTGGGCCCAACAAAGACTACAATGGATATTGTTATCTTTTTTTGAACACTTATATATTAGATACATGAAGGTCCCCCTACTTAAACATTTTTGCCCCTAAAAAATAAGATATGCTTCTTTGATAAGCTTGAACACTTCGGATTTAAAATGCTAAGCTTCTTTGTTGAGCATGTTATTTTCAATAGCTTCATAGTAATAATTGTAGTATTCCTTGATTATCTTGCCATTAAATGTAATAGCTTGCTCTAATATCCAACAAATTTAGCTAGCTCCAAAACCATTTTCCCATCACGATTCAAAGGTGGCAAGACAATGATTGCCTAGAGTGTCTCCTCAGTGTCTTTTCGATAAAATTACATAAAACACTCAATGCATATGATTGGTGGTGGCATATCCAATTAATAATTCAATTCACTAATCTTTTTCAAGAATGTGAGAGGTTCGTATAATCTTAGAGCTAACTTTTCACTTTAAGTTTTCTTCGGTTTAGTACATCTATAGGTTGTAATCTTAACTATACAAAATCTCCCTCTACAAACTCGTAAAATTCTCTTCTATTTGGCAAATTGCTTCTTTTGTTGTAATGTTGCTTTGATGATATGCTCTTGATCATCTTTCAAAATATCTTGCACATTGTATTAAATTTGGTATGTCGCTGCTATACTTAACCACAACTTTTGTTAAGATCACATTGATGAGTTGTAATGGTGTAGGGGGTATTTCCTACCCACCTTCAAACCTAGATCCAAGCTCAATCAAGCATCAAAGGAAGAAGAGGATTAACTTGTTGTCACATGGAGATTTGTTCCAATGAGAGTGATAGCATAGTTCATAATCAAGCACATGCTTATGATTCACATCTAACACTAAGATTAACACTACGATCCATTAACACTACTCAAGTGAAGGTGAAGCCTACTTTTTTCTCTCTCTCTTCTCTCTCACAAAAAGTATAACAATGATCAATCCCAACAATTAGCATATCCAACAAACATAAAGATCCAAATAAGGCATGAGAGATGGAGAAAGGAAGAAGAGCAAAGACATCCAATTTCAATTGATAGAGGCTCAACATGCTTATTGACATGAACATGAAAGTTCAATTGAATGTAAGAAATGAACTACAAAGCACCACTCTATATAGTGGATTTTAGGGCTTTGGCCTCAAATCCTATTGGCCAATTCCACCTCTCTTCTTATCCCCCACCAAAAATGGCAGCGTTCCCACGACACCTTATGAGAGTTATTTGGGACTTTGGATCTTTATCAAATGGTACTAAGCTTTCTCCATGAACTTCAGGCATGGCTCGTTGAAATCTCTAATGTGTGATAGAAAGCACTTATTAACTTCTGACAACCACTTAAACATTGTCCAGGATATAAATTTTTTCTCCCATTGACCACCCAACATCGCCGCACGGTAATAGAGTCTGGCCATTGACAATTGATCTGGAACCTTGTCTAACGCCATCGAAAGATTTGGATCAAAGCATAGGTCTGGCAAACAATCATCCCATCATGTCTGAATGGACACCAACATAGCCAAATATTTCAAAAATAAGGCGGACTGCCTAACCGTCAAATCTAGTGAATTCATATACTCTCTTGAGTAGGCTCGAAGGGCCTGATGGAAATCAACTAAAATGTTTCAGTTGAATGGTTGGTGGATAATCAGCCAATTTGGTGTATGGACGGTGATTTTATCCATTTGAACACCAAGGTCTTTCCACATAACTCCTAATAGAGTCGGGAGTGTTCTCAAAGCGCCATGGTGGTTGCTCCACACCCAATGTGGGTATCTTGTCAAGCTCCTTGCCGGTTTTTATTTCTGACATCTTGAATTTTATTACCCAACCACCCCTCGAGGATTCCTGAGGATGTTGTTGTAGAAATTTCTGAATTCAACTCCTCGATGGTGATGGGTCTTCAAAATAGTGGTGTAGTCGTAGAAGTGGAAGGCCCTATTTCTGTTTCTGGTGGGTCCACTAATTGATCTTCCTCCAGCTGTCCTATACCCGGGTCATCCTACCCTTGATGTTGAGATGGTGGCAAAAATTTTGGCATGACTAGCATTGAAATTTGAGGGTTTGTCTGCAAAACATTGGCGGCTGCGTGTTCGTAATATTTGATTATCGCTTTAGCCTCGGCCAACTCTGATGATGCCCTGTCTTTGAATAAATCAAATCTACTTTGAAACGGCTTTATCAACTTGATCTTGTCCTTTGATAAATGCATCCTAAAGATCGAAAATGTACTTTTCTAGCACATCTTCATGTTGTTTTGTCTTTTGAGCTCTACTTCAGATTTTTCTTCATGTTGCTTGGCTATGATTTGGATCAGTTTATGGCTGATGAGGGTATTTTCGGAACAGAGATCCACAATTTTCTTCTCCATAGAAGATTTTCATTTTATCATGTTTTGGATCATTCTCCCTAGGTGTGTATGGATCCCTAGGATGTCACCAAAATCCAATGGTACTGACGGCAACGTCGTAGCAATAGTAGCAGGTATAGATACCGCAGGTTGTCCTGATTTGGCCTTTAGGTCAGAACCACTAAGTTGTTGACTAGCAAATCTGATAGGATAATCCTTTTTGTATTCTCTTAGTTGTGTCAAAACTGATCCAATGGCATATTTTGATGCTTCAGTATGCACATGGAATTCAATTGTCCAGTTTGGAGCTGGTAGGATCATTGCAAAAGCTAAGGCTTTCTTCAATTTTTCAAGTCCTTCCAATGCCTCAGTTGTCCACAAATTGGTACAATAGTTTAC
Organism: Diphasiastrum complanatum; assembly: GCA_029204225.1. Taxonomy (NCBI): domain Eukaryota; kingdom Viridiplantae; phylum Streptophyta; class Lycopodiopsida; order Lycopodiales; family Lycopodiaceae; genus Diphasiastrum; species Diphasiastrum complanatum. Next base: position 46,083,445 of record CM055099.1, on the reverse strand, counting down.
TTAACCAAAAGGCTTTTAGCTTGTGGTGCAATCCACAGTAATTCCCCAAGGGGTAAAATAACACGGCTCACCAGTAAGCTTGTGAGCCTTTTAGTGTGTGGTTCCTCAGGCTCCACCATGTGAAAAGGTGATTCATGACGGTGCAACCGATCGTCAGTGTGCAATGGTGAGCCCGTTTGTGGTTCATGTTCATCATCAACAGGAGGTTCCATAGGGTTGTTCTTTTTCCTCCGCTTGTGCTCTCTGTACCCAGTGTCGTATCTTCTGGTACTGTCTCCTTTCTTCCCTTACATTCGGATATGGTGCTGAAGTTGAGATTTGGTCATCGGTGACCGATGGTGGTGGTGAGGGAGCCACTTCCTTCCTCTTCTATGCTCACATAACGGGTAACACAGGGGCATGAAATTGTTGTCTTTCCGGTGGCATCCTCTGGGACTGCTACCTGTTGTGTTGCAATGAAGCTCAATGGTGTGTTGGTCCCAGGTCTCAATGGAAAATCTTGTAGCAATGTCCATAACTGCATTCTCGATAGAAGGATGTATATTTTCCCTTGTAAGGACATTTCGCAATTTTGTGTCCTTTGCCACATCCGTAGCAGCCGTAATTTCTTCTGCCTTGACACTAAGTTTGAGCTGCACATGCCGCAATATATTCATTTATGGCAGGGGCCATAAATGGTTCATCCGGTCCATACCATTGTTGTTGCTCAGGTTGAGGTGGTACTGGCATTTCTGGTTCTGCTACTGTCAAATTTATGTGGGCCACTTGTTGATTAGCTGGTCCCGGTGGTGCAGGTAAGGCCATACGCTATTGATGATTCGGTACGCCGTATCTTGGTGCCGCATTTGGTGCCCCTTGATGATATGGATAAGAAGTTTGATAAGGACTCCTCTTCTGTTGAACAATCTGGGGGTTAAATGGGCAAAATGTCGTATTGTGCAATGTTGCATTGCACAAATGGCAAAATCTATGTCTTAGTCTCAGATTTTGCTTTAGGACTAGGCACTCGTTTGTTGTATGGTTTTGAGTGCATACTACACACCATACATTTTTGCGTCGGGGATATTGTAGCTGGTTTTGTTCCGGTTGATTTGGCGTTGCTGCTACAGCTCCTTGTAAGGCTTTCAGTTTTTTATCAAACTGTGTGGTAAGCTGCTCCATTTGCTGTTCGTGTAATTTTGTCATCTGATCCAACAACAGTTCTGTGGATAGAGCGAAGGCATTTGATGATGATGATGCTATCGAGGGAGTAGGAGTATGGGTGGATGGATATTCGTCGCCTGATCCCTCATCCTCTTCCCTAATGGCATTCTCCATGGCTTCTTGCAGAGTAGCGTATTGCTCCCATCATTTCAATTCTCTTCTGATACTCTGTGGTAGCCCCGCTAGAAACCACATGATCACCGCATGATCGAGAGTTAGGGCTGCATTGCACTTGGAGTTAGAAATCAGAGTTAATCTGATATACATTTTATGTAAGCTCTAAATGTGATGATGTAATTAGTGTACAGTTTATTTGGTTTATTGTATATGGTTGTGATCGGGACGTGACCCGTTAGGATATATTGATCGGGCACTGATCCCGTAGACGACTACTTGGGTTAGCCGGGTAGCCACACATAGGAAGAAATTAGCCTGTACAGTAATTTTGAGTTCATTATGCTATACTCAAGGGCATGTCCTGGGTTTGTCAGTATATGTGGCCATGTTGGGCCTAACTCTAGTTTGGTAGGTGGTAGGCCAGTTTAATGACACCTGTTGAGCCCATGCAGTTTGGGGCTTTGCTATATGTACAGTGTTTCTTCATAATAGACTTAAATTTTGTTGTGCCATCTTTGAGAGCTTGTGAGGAGTGGCTATGGTGATTGTGTGATGTGATCTGCATACTGCACTAGATCCTAACAGAATTTCAACTTGGTATCAGAGCGCCAGGGTGATGCAGGTATGCACGATCCGGTGGAGCTATGGGATAGCATCTTTCACCAGGAAAAATAGCACTCAAAGCGTCTTAGGAGAGAGGACTCCATACAAGGTATAGGCAGTCCGTATGGCATGAGATAACAAAGTTCTTTCGATCGGAGCTTCGGGAAAGATCAGAACGATCGTCGTAGGTGGATTTCGGGGAGAATTCACGGAAAAACTGGCAGTTCCGGTGATTTCAAAGAAATCATTAATAATGGCTAAGTAATTGACTGTGTAGGCAGCGGGTTGAAGCAATTGGATTTGCAAGAGAGCTGTAAAGAAGTGTTACACAGCCAGGGCAGTTTACAGGGTGTGATTGGGTGGAAAACTAAGGAAAATTTGAAAATTTCCAGTTTCGTGGGGTGTTGCTGGATTTCTCAGAAAATCAGCCTATTTTGGAGCAATACCGCACCAATTAACATGCCAAAAATTGCATCAGATGCCTTGGGGTAGGGCGACCTTAGAGGAGCAAAAATCTGCAAGTTGAAGTTCAGTGTAAGACTGAGTGAAGCCCAAGTATTCTCTTTCCTCATGACTGGGATTACAGACAAAAACAAAAAATCTGGTGATCTCTCTTCATACAAAGCTGAATTTGGTGCTGTAAAAGCACAAATCTGGGCACAGTAGTAGGGCGCAGCCTGCCGTGCTAGAATGACCTGAAATGGTGAAGAATGGACAATTAGGGTTTCATCAGAGAAAAAAGGAGATCTTTCTCTATGGTGAACGAAATCCCAAGCTGTAAGATTCTTAATGAGGGCGCTCTAACAGGATTAATCCGGTGGCAGATGGCCGTGGGCGGCCGTGCGCCAGAGAACTAGCTGGATTAGATTTTGTAGGAAGAAACCGCCATAGCTATGGAGGAAAAGAGAAAGGAAGGAGGAGAGAGATCGAGAGGGCCGCGGACAGGCCTCATGCGCGCCAGCCAGAGAGGACACTTAGTGCGAAAAGGTGCGTAGTGCTCATAGGGAGCACGGTTCGGCGCACAAGAGAATGGAAGGCCGTCGGATCTTATGGAGTTCACATCCACGGTAAGGATCGCATTGAGAGAGGAGCGATTTGGGCCATAGAAAAGGGCAGTACCATTGGATATGTGTGAAGTGGACTCAAAGGGCCAGAATGAAGTTTCTTCATTAGAAATTTTTAGACTGAAATGTTGAAAGGGACTCGAAGGCCAAAAAGTCGCATTCTTCATTAAAAAATTTCAGAATGAAAATACAGTTCATTTCGCAAGGGCAAATAGCAAAGGGGCTAACTATAGCTAGAAGGCACCTTTTTTGGCCATCCTTGGGCCAAAATGGCCCCTGAAACTGGCTACTCAGAGCGAGCGGACAGAGCGACGTCACAAAGAGGGAGAAAGGTGTTCTGGGGTGTTTTTGTCACCATTCTATCGAACGGAGTGCAGGTGACCTAGTAATGGGCTACATTCGCTATTTGGGTACCGTAGGGCCAAATTTGGGGCAATTTTTGGTTGGTGAAACCTGTTACAGGACAGTACAATGAGGCATTATCGCTTCAAAACCATTATTACTTACTCTTGATAGGGTATCAGGGTGTTTGGAAGCGGTAAATGCGGCATGGGAGTGAATGGTAGAGGAATTGTGTGGAGAAAGCTAGTTTTGGCGACGAAAGTGCAGTTTGGTGGCGTGACTAATCATCATTGGCGACAATTTTGAGAGGGCAAGCAATTACAGGTGAGAGGTAGGCATGGTATACCAATTACAGGTGAAAAATTCTTGTGATCATGTTTAACTTTTGGAGTTAGAACCAACCAACGTCAAGTGGCGTTTTGGGGGAACGCTCTCATAGGTATGATCCGCAGTGGCATTGTTGAGTCAGGTGATAGCTACATTGACACACGCATCTGTAGCTTGGAAATTTCTTGTTTGGAGGAAAATATGGGCTAGCTTGGAGGTACATACATTTTGGTGGTCACAGGTGATAAAAGTGCAAGGTGGTGCCAGTTGAAAGCCATTGGGCAAGATAGCGGACTTGCATTGGACGAGCTATGTGTGGGACACACAAAGGATGAAGAATGGGTCAATAATCACATTTTGGATGCTCTTGGAGAGTGGTGAGTGTGATGATTTTGTGGTTTTGCAGTCGGTAAGTCAATTTTGATCAAGCCATTGTAGCTGTGGACCAGTGTATCAGGTTTGTCATCGAAGAGATACACTTCAACTACCAGTTTGGATAAGTCAAGTCAACTTGCCATATCAGTATTGCATCAGGGATGCAGATTCCAATGATGGCAAGGTGTAGATCATTTGGTTTGGGCCATGGAAGATCTCACAGGTTCACTTGGAGGGATATTGACATGCACAATCATGTGAGGGACTTGATGGTGGCTTTGGAGTTCACATCTCAATGTATTCTCAGGGAGTGGTTTGGAACCATTCACAGGAGCAGCTTGGAGCTAGCTTGGGGGAATACAGGTGGGCACTACAGGGTAGATGCTCAGATCTTTGTGATCAGGGATGGCACTGGGATACCTGGTAGGGATAACACTACAGGATGACATGGGATGATCATCAGGGGACATCTATTTCATATTGGACTTGAGTCATTGGCATGGACATGACTTACAGGTGGGATTCATGGTGGAGTCAGGACACTGCAAACGCAAATGGACAAAGCGTGAAGCTTTGAGAGCCAACTCTAGGTTGGAGAGCCGATGGAGATTGCACGGGGTGTGATCGGAGGGCAAATACTATGATGGGTGTTTTGCTAGTGATCTACTAGAGGGGACATTGATGGCGAGGACTTCATGGCATGCTCATTTGGGAGTACAAGTTGGCATTACAGCAAGGGGCCAATCATTGGACATTGACATCAATGGGGAGACATCTACCATCACGGGTGTGGATAAGCTACTTATAGCTTTCATGCATTTGGCTGTATTTGTAGGAGTCTAGGCTTAGCACATGTGTTGGAATCTCCATGGTGCAGATTCTCAAGTGGTGAGATCAGGGATAAGCGTAGAGGAAGTCACTCAGAGCCATATACCTCAGTACGATCAGGGAGACAACAGTCTTGGAGTCCCGTGAGCTGCGACTCAACTATATGCTTAAGTTGGCATGGTGTCGGGTGGCACATAGCCAGGGAGAGCGAGCAGATGCTAGGAGCCAGGTGGAGCAGGTGATGCTTTGGAGTTCGGCTTGTCTAGCAGGATGGTGACCATGATCGGAGACATCAGGTGGGCATAGTATGTGGATGACGAGTCCATTGGGGTGGCACTCAGGGAGATGCTATAGTTGCTCGGATATGACATGTCATTTGATGTATGGATAATGTTCTTCAGCTGGTGCATCATGTGTGATGACCTAAGGACGGGTCATGCCTACTTGGAGATAGGTGGCATGGAGTGTACCTGGAGGTGGTACATATCCTGAGGGCATGAAGAGCATTACGGGGTGATGTGGATCCAGCATGCCCATGGTTGTGAGCCGACAGAGATAGAGATGGTTGCTCAAAGAGTGACAACGAATACTTTGGCAAGTAATCAGGTGAGTTTCATGGTCATATGCACAGTAGTCTCTAGGTTGGCGTCACATGTTGTTTCTATCCATCATTATTTGGTAAGCAGGATGCAGTTTTTGGTTAGATCCAGTTGGAGTCTAGTTGCACTACAGGTGGAGCTATCAGCGGACAATGGATACTTGGTGATCAGATGGTCCCGAGTACAAGGTTCTGGAGCTATCCTACCTGATATGCTATGGATCGTGGGTGAGTTATTCATCACGATAGTGGAGCTAGTTTGCATTTGCTTTGGCTTGGACGCTATGATGGATGTTGTGGGGTGATAGGCTCCTTGGTGAGAGGCCTATATACTGGTCAAATCAGAGTTGACAACGTCAAGCATGAAAAGTTGAGCCTACATGGGATGTAGGACAAACAGATCATCATCAGCGAGCTACTCAGGTATAACCTATGGTGAGGTTTGTGTACATTCATTCATTGAGTCCTTGGTAGACTCTTGTGCTTGAAGCATGGGGAATGGATGGGGATCAGCTTTCAGGACCTATTGGATAGTTGGATATGCTTGGACGTGAGGGCATCTTGGTTACAAGTCAGGGCCATGGTTGGAGACCAGTGGTGTAGCAGCAGATCTACAAGTGGCACAGGTGTTAGTATGACAGGATACCACTTATGGGCAGATCTTGGTCATGTATTTGACACTTTATCATTCATGTTGGTTTGCATGAGTGTGTGTGGGCTTGCATGTTGCCTTGTCACAGGAGTCTAGATCTAAGTCGGAGTTGTATGTGGTTGTGCATTTGCTACGTCAGGAACAATCCTCAGGTTGAGCCTTAGTCGCTCATTTATGTCAGCTTTACAGGTTTGTGCTTGTAAATGTCTGGTAGGATGTCAGCCTAGCTAGATGGAGGATGTAATCTCATGGTGGCAGTGGGATTTCTTCAGTTTGAGCCATGTCGCTCATGTGGTCCACTTGTGTTCAAGTCAGATTGGGGACGAGTCAGTTGATCAAGAGTATGGTAGACTCTCTGTATGAGCATTGTGTTCACATGATACTTTGTGAGTCAAACCTGGTGGTTTGTTAGTGTGCTTGAGTGTGAGTCAAGTACAGAGTATCAGGATATGCATAACATCTTTTGGACACTCCAAACATTGCTACAAATTATTGTTTTTCACTCTTATCACATTTGAGCTTAAGGGAGAGAGTTAGAAATCAGAGTTAATCTGATATACATTTTATGTAAGCTCTAAATGTGATGATGTAATTAGTGTAGAGTTTATTTGGTCTACTGTATATGGTTGTGATCGGGATATGACCCATTAGGATATATTGGTCGGGCACTGATCCCGTAGACGGCTACTTGGGTTAGTCGGGTAGCCACACGTAGGAAGAAATTAGCCTGTACAGTGATTTTGAGTTCATTATGCTATACTCAGAGGCATGTCCTAGGTTTGTCAGTATATGTGGCCATATTGGGCCTAACTCTAGTTTGGCAAGTGGTAGGCCAGTTTAGTGACACCTGTTGAGCCCATGCAGTTTGGGGCTTTGCTATATGTACAGTGTTTCTTCATAATAGACTTAACTTTTGTTGTGCCATCTTTGAGAGCTTGTGAGGAGTGGCTATGGTGATTGTGTGATGTGATATGCATACTACACTAGATCCTAACAAAATTTCAACTTGGTATCAGAGCGTCAGGGTGATGCAGGTATGCACGATCCGGTGGAGCTATGGGATAGCATCTTTCACCAGGAAAAATAGCACTCAAAGCGTCTTAGGAGAGAGGACTCCATACAAGGTATAGGCAGTCTGTATGGCATGAGACAACAAAGTTCTTTCGATCGGAGCTTCGGGGAAGATCAGAACGATCGTCATAGGTGGATTTCGGGGATGTTTGAATTTCAACTCTCGGATCGTAGATGTTTGACGCATTCAATATACTCCCTGAGCCTCTCTCTTTTTCCCATCTTAACCTTGCTGAGTAGGAGAAACGGGCCTTCTAGAAACTTTCTTGGCTTAAAGCACGTGATGAGAGCCGCTTTAACCGCTTTTCAGGTGGATTTCTCTTCCTCTAACAGGTTGAAACACCAATCTTGAGCCACTGCCAATAGGGACATGGGAAACAACATCAACTTTTTTGCAGGTGTCCATTCGCCATAGATTTCACAAGCTTGCTCGTAGATCTAGAGGAAGCGGATGAGATTTGATGATCTGTCATATTTTGGTATCTCCATCTGAGGTGCCCTCCGGACTGCTTGGAAGGGAGCAACAGGTACGGGTTGGCCCATTAGCTCCATTGGCACTGGTTCCGGTTCTGCCTCTTGTTGCGCAACTGCTAATCTGGGAAGGTGTGGTGCTTGATTCACTGTCCTTCTTGCTACTGATCGTCCAGATCTCAGATTCATCCGATGGTGGGGTTCAAGATAGTTGGATCTTGCTTGTACAATGGGATGCATCTGTATCTTAAGGATCTAATTAATCTGATTGGCCGAAAGTTGAATTTAGGCCTTGTATGATGGTTTTTCCTTGATAAGTTTTTACTCCTTGCATTGATTGACCTGAGATTTTGACAGTAGCTGTGAAAGATTCAACCAGTTTCATCACATTTTGCAATATTTTCATATTTGGCATATTGACCAAAACTTGTTTTAGACTTAGAGATTGACTTTTCAAAGTTCATTAGTCTAAATTTCATTTGAATAAGAACTTTTTGAAAGTGTGGGAAAGTTAGAATGCAAGTTTGAGTAGATTCAATTTGAATAGTTGGGTACATTGAATCTAGACCCAAAATTAGTAGGGTTAGTATTTTGGTGGGAAAGCCAAGTGGCCAAATAGGGTTTGGACCTGTTATAAAAAGATGTAACTCATGGAGAGAGCAATCTTCTCTCTTCTCTATCTCATTTCATGCTTATACATGGTTCTCTTTGGTTCTACTATCCATTGGTGCACTATCTTGGTGATTGCTTGCAATTCTATGTGTAGAATGATCTATATTTGTTATTTTTGGATCCACACATGTAAAATACAGTAGCTTATGCTTTGGTACGGACAACAACAGTACTTTTTCATTTCATTCAAGTTTGATTAAGTTCTATTGGTGTTTGCATCTCATTTTGTGTGTAGATGCTGATTTTTCTACATTGGTGAGATTGGTAGTGTATTTCTTTTTCTAACCAAAGATCATTCAAGTAGATTGGATCTTAAGGATTTGAAATCTTTCACATGGTATCAGAGCTTGTGTTTCAGGTTATGAAGGAGAAAATCAGATCTTTCAATGATTTGGTGAAGATATCAAGTCTAGAGCATGCTAGAGAGGATTCTACACGAAAATCGGATCTTTTTGCTTTTGTAGATTGGATCTTTTGTAGATCAAAACACTTTATAGGTCAATATACTTGATCAATTCCGATTTTTGAATTCACATACTGAAGTTCCGATTATTGCTTCATTGGTTCAGCCTAAGTGGTGTCTTATAGATTGCATATCAAATTTTCAGCATTTGCATGTAGATTTGGAATAGTCAATTTTTTGTGATTTTGTCAAAACCCTAATTTTGATTGGATCTCTAGATAGTGAGGTTACTGGACTTCATTTGAGTGTGTTTCAATCTTAGGAAGTGGCAAAAGTCATTAGATTGAGGGTAGATCATAGGTTGATCGAGATTCCATGATTCTATGTGTTGAATTGCTTAGGTAAGTGCTAGAAGAGAATTTGTGAGATAGTTTCAAATCTTGGTGATTTTTTTTGAAAGCATTTGTTGTTGTTCAAAGGAGTTCTTTGTGCATTTAAATAGGTTGAAAGAGAAGATCAAGTCATTGCTACATGGCAACCTCAATTGGAATCATGTTGGAAGCCAATAATAGGCTTACCTCAAGTAGCTATTCATTGTGGAAAGTGAGGATGGAGTCACTTCTTGAGATGAATGATGTTTTGTAAATTGTTGTAGGTTTGGAGGAGAGACCAGCAACACAACAAGATCAAATGAGGTATGACAAGAGGTCCAAGAAGGCTCTACACATGATAAAGATGAATGTTACCAATGAACTTCTCAAGGAAGTTGGTAAGTGCACATCATCTTTGGAAGCTTGGAATTCATTGAAGAAGCTTTATGAATCCAAGTCTACTTCTAGAGTGTTGACTTTAAGAAGGCAAACCTTTTCTTCTTTGCAAAAGAATAAAGAAAGTCCAAGTACTTTTGTTTTGAGAATGAAAGCATTGAATGATGAGTTAGCTTGCATAGATGAAAGCATTAAGGAAGGAGAGCTCATTCAAATGATTCTTAATGGCTTGTTGGATGCTCATGCTAACATTGTTCAAAGTATTGCTATTCAAAAGACTTTGCCAAGTTTGATGGATCTTCAAGAGGTCTTGATCAATGAGGAATATAGGCTTCAAGCAAGAGGTGGATCTACATCAACACTTCAAGAGGATGCTATGTTCACAAAGGGCAAATTCAAGGGCAAAACCAAAAGTAAGTGGTCTAAAGGGCAAGATCAAGTGGATGCTTCTTCAAGTGGCAAAAAGAAGGATAGATCAAAGCTCGAGTGCTTCTATTGTGGCATCAAAGGACACTTTGCAAGTGAGTGCTACAAGAAGAAGAGAGATCAAGGAGACAAGCAAGGTAATCTTAATCTTGATGAGGATGGTTTGGATGTTCAAGATGCAAATGATGATGCTTTTGTGATGTCTTCATGTATTCTTGCAATTGATGAAGATCTAGATCCTTGGTGGATTGATAGTGGAGCAAGTTCACACATGACTTTTCACAAAGAGTACTTCACTTCTTTGTTGGCATATGGAGATGACAAGAGGGTGATCTACATGGCCAATGATAGTGAGTGTGCAATCAAAAAGATTGGCACAATTCCTATTTCTCTCTCTACAAATAGGAAAGTTCATTTGGAGGATGTCTTGTTTATTCCATCTATTACCAAGATTTGCTTAGTGTGAGTCAAATGCTAAGTAAGGGCCTCAAGGTGGAGTTTGATGGAGATGTTTGTTTAATCAAAAGGAAGGATGTCTTGAGTGGAAAAGGTAAAAGGCAAGGGAAGTTGTTCAAACTTGATGCTTGTGTTATTGCTAACCAAGTTGGATGTGTTGCAAGGGAGCAAATTTCTATTCAAGAGGTTTGGCACAAAAGGATGCGACACCTCAACTTTAAGTCATTGGAGGTAATGGCAAGGAAGAAGGTTGTGATTGGTCTTCCAAGTTTCTTAAGTAATGTCAAGCATGTTTCTAAGTCTTGTGCTTTGTCTAAGTCACATAGACTACCTTATACTAGATCTATTTCTAGATCTACAAAGCCTTTTCAACTTGTACATTCGGATATTCGTGGATTTACTACAATTAGCAATAGTGGAGCTAAGATGTATGTAACATTCATTGATGATTTTAGTAGATTTTGTTGGATCTATCTACTAAAGAGCAAAGATGAAGTGTATGATGTCTTTGTCAAGTTCAAGAATGCAAGGGAGAACCAATTTTCCACAAAGATCAAGTGCTTGAGAGGTGACAATGGTGGTGAGTACATATATAACAGGTTCAAGGCCTTTTGTGATGAGCATGGGATCAAGAGGGAGTATACAACATCAAGGACCCCACAACAAAATGGAGTGGCTGAAAGGAAGAATAGGAATTTATGTGAAAGTGCTAACGCTATGAGGTTAAGTGCTAATCTTGACAAACCATTTTGGGATCAAGCTTTGTTGTGTGCCAATTTCTTGTGCAATAGGTGGCTGAGTGCTATTTTGGATGTAAGGACACCTTTTGAGATGCTTATCAAGAGGAGGCCGAGTGTCAGCTTTCTAAGAACTTTTGGATGCACATGCTATGTCAACATTACTCTTGATGATAGGACCAAGGAGGATCCATCTTCAAGAAGAGGTATTTTTGTTGGATACAGTGAGGTGAGTAAAGCCTACAAGGTTTACATTCCTTCTACTAACAAAGTTATTGTTGGTAGAGATGTCATTTTTTATGAGGGGAACATTCCAAAGGTGTCTTCAAGCATGATTGATGGTAGAGTGGATGGATCTAACATTCTTGATGTTGATGAGAAGGATCCTACTTTGGATGGTGGTGATGATGGACCTTCATCAAGTCAAAAGCCAAGGAGAACATCAAGAGAAAGACAAGTACCTTCAAGGCTCACATATGATCAAAAGGGTAAGCAAGTAGTTTCTAGAAATTATGTTGCCATTAGAGGAGTTCTAAATCCAAAAAAGAACCTTTGTAAAGATTCTTTTTCTATTTTTTCTCAAATTTTTTTTACACATGGACCAATCAAAACACTCAAATTTGAAATCTACGTAACGTAACTTTTTGAGTCCACATTTTGATTCCACACTAAAAATGGCATAATTTTTTTAGTGGTAAGTCCGAATTTAGCAGAGTTTGGTGCATTGGAAAGTGATCAACAAGGGCTTTTCAATGATATGTTACATGACATACTTCTAAGCTATAATTAAAAAGTTATGGCAAGTCAAAAGTCTTAGTGTTATAATATTTTAATAATATAAAAGACATCTTGCACGAATTTTTAAAGGGTCTTTTTGGAGTTCAAAACTCCCCTAATGATTCCTAACCTCTTTGGATCAGCCTACAAGTGTAGATCAAGCAAGGAAAGAAGAGGAGTGAATCCAAGCAATGGATCTTGAGTATCGATCTCTTATGAAGAGTGGAACATCTTTTCGAGGTTCTTCTTGTGTACATGGAGCTATGCAAGTGGATGAATGTTATATTGCTGAAAAATCAAGTAATGGATCTGGAAAACAAAGTCTGGTCAATGACTTTGATGATAAAGTTGAATATCAAAAGGTTGATCTCAAAGCGCTTCAACTAGTCAAAAGGGAAGTTGGCAATTTGGAGCTAGTCAAGAGTATCAAAGGAGAGGTAATTGGAAAAGGTGTTATGGATCTATTTTTGCAGCATAATGAAGACTCAAGTAAGGTCAAAGGAGCAGCAAGGAAGTGTTGTTCAAGTTTACTTTACTTGTTCTATCTCATGTTTGAGCAATTTCATGTGGATGTGTGCAAATTGTCAAGATGTGGTAAAACTAGCTACATTGGCGAGCATTGTTTTGATGTTGGATTTTTACTAGCATTCTTGGCTGGTTTGTTGATGAAAATGAAGCTATTGGAGGCTCATTATGTCACTCATTCATGGTCAAGTCATCAAGGCTTGATGGTATCTTGTGGCAAGATGGAGATGGAAGCTCAATCATGGAGTATCATGGTGGATACATGGTAACAAAGGACAAAGGAGGAGGAGACATGCAAGCAAATGTTAATCACTCACATTTATTGTTTGTTTGCTGTATTTTTCCAAAGAGTTCAGAGTTGGAAGCATGGTGGAATCATTTCATTTACATTCTAATTGATTCTTCATGTTCTAGTCATATTTTTACATGTAAAATTAATGTAAGAAATAGTGAAGCATCCCAAGTGGACACTATTCAATTATGGTTGTTTCTATTTTGAGCATTACATAATCATTGAAAGGAGATCTATTCTCAGGAAAAAGATCATTCTTATGATGGATCAAAGTTCTATTGTCAAAAACTATGCTAGGAGCAAGCATATCGAGGTGCAATGTCATTTTGTGAGGGAGCAAGTCATTGCAAAGGAGGTGGAGCTTCAACATGTGTCTTCAAGGGAATGTATAGCTGATATCTTCACCAAAGCATTGGGAAAAGACTTGTTCATGAAGCATAGGACTTCACTTTCTTGTTCTGTAACTCAGTGCCAGATTTTCATACTTAAGTCACTAATAGTTTTTCTTATCACTTAGACTAATCTTTCACATGGATTCCCAAGGGAAAGCCAGTCCCATCATGGACAAGCTTAATGGAGCCAATTACCATATGTGAAAATTTAGGATGAAAACTGTACTAATGGCTAAAGAATTGTATGACGTTGTTACAGGTGCAGAAGGGAAACCCGAAGCAGACGACGCAACAATCGCCAGATGGAAGCTGAAGGATGGTGGGTTCTCTTGTGCGAGGGTTCTTTAGCTGTTTTGCAGATAAAAAACCTTGATATCTCTTAGATCCTTGGGAAGTAACTCTCGCAAGGATCATAGGAACTGAATTTGTGGAAACCAAGAAAGCATGAATTTGAAAGCAAAGAGAAAGCAACAATAGCAATAGCAAGCATTGAATAGCAAATGAGGATGTTTCTCTTCCAAAAATGGTAGAGTTTCCTCCTTCTCATTAAACATGAAAAATAGAGTACATGAGGTGCCTTTTTATAAATGGGGAAAGCCCTTGCCCCAAAACACTATTGGCTAATATGTACACTAATCCTATCCATTCATCTTGGACCCAACTTGATCCAAATGTCTAAAAAAAGTACATTGGATTTCACATGATTCATGCGAGTCTCCATTTGGACCCAACTCTATAATAATAGACTTCTAAGTTTAAAATGACTCTGGGCCTCAAGTTTTATTTTAATTACAAAGGGGCCCAAGTCTATTATTCTATTTACAGCTCAACTTGCATGCTCATTGGGCCATGGGCTTAATGGTGCCAGGAGGTTGTCGATCAATGTATTATTTACAAGATGAGTGTACCAACTATCCTCATACAAGATTTCAAACATCTCAGCAAAAGGGACAATTAGTGGAGAGTTGCATATGTATATTTTGGAAATTTCTCTTTAATGTACAATTGTTGAATGGATAGAAGTGCATAGGAAATGAGAGTGAAAGCTTCAAGAGACAAAAACAATTGGAATGAATTCTTCCTTGGTGTATTTTGCAGGTTTTGATGCTCATAATCATCCGTGGGGAATGAAGACACAGTCTTGGAGGCATCAAAAAGGCCAGGGCACCATCAAACAGATTGAAAATCTGTTGACTGGGGAGATTTTTACAATACTTTCTAGCCTATGTGAAAAGTGTCATTTGTGAGAGAGGTTTGCCAAGAAATCTCTCATTTGTCTGTTTGAAAAATCGCAGATCACACTAAATAGTATCTAGTATTGCCATTCAGAATTTATGAGACTTCATACTTTTCACATTAGTGATTTTTGCCTTTTGAACGATCACACACTTCAAAATCTTTGCAAATCTCTCTGACAATCTGTCTGAAAATTCTTATATTCCCTCTACTTTTCATCCTTATCCGTACTGATATCGGATCAACCCGCGCAAACTAAATTTTTTTTTGAGTGGTCGCACACCCACACGCCGAACCGATATCACATATCTATACCAATATCAGATCAACGCGCGCGAGCCTAAGAAGGTCCCGAGCAGTAGTACACCCACGCGCTGAACCGATATCAAGTGTACAACCAAGATATAATTTTGTGGTGTGGTACGTTTGGAGACAAGTTGTGTGCTTAGACTGAGCCATTTTTCTGTGATCCAGACTCATCTATCTAGTAATGGCAACTCTAAGCGAGAGTGTCCTCAATGAGTCAAGCAAATTGGAAGGAGCTGACAACTATGCAGTTTGGAGATTCAAACTGAAAAATATTTTGATGGAAAAGGAGCTATGGGAGATTGTGACAGGTGAAGAGAGAAGGCCAATGATTGAAGAAGATCATCGGGCATTTGCAGGAGAAAATGGAAAGCACAAAATGTCATCAACTTACCAGTTAGAGATGCAATTATTCCCTACATTCAACTCCCACGTATCATGCATGTGGATTGATTTGATCTCCTCTTACATTGCCCTTTGCCACTCTTTGAGATCCTTTGTCTCATCAAAGGTCAATGGCTCTTGAACTCCAAAATGTCTCTCATTAGGGCACATCTAGTGCTGGTGCACATACCGGTAATGAGTGTCCATCACACAGACCATATGAAATGCAACATTGTATACTTTGTGACATGCCGCATCAAGTTGTAGCAACAACCACCTGCACAACAACAAAGATTGGCACTCCTAGGTTGAAGAGGATCCGCCCAACCAAACAAGCCAAACCCACAAAACTGACCACACGTACAGGCCAATGTAGTGCAGAATTCCTCTTATGACACCCCAGTCTATGAACCTACTTATGATGAAGGTGTTAATAACACGTACGTAGATGAGGCCTCTACCTCCTATCCAAAATTCTTTGTATGCAAAGAAACCAGTCACTTTCAAAGTGAATGTAGATTATATTATCAATTTGTAGTTGAATGTACCAATTGTATAAAAAAACATTGAAATAAAGATTGCCCTAACCAAGCCAAATTAAAAAGACAGTTCTTGCATGTAGGATATCTCGAAGAGCCATTGCTTGTTGTCACACGTACGCAACAGAGGGCCTTAGATCAGAATAAGGACCCAACACAACCACAACCTAGTGCTAATACTTCCATGATTCCACAGTCCTACCCTGACCCTATAGAAGCTCAAAGGCAATACCATGAATTTCAAGATGAGTTTGATAGAGCTAAAGTGAAGATTTCTACTTCGCCATCTGCCCAATTACCTACACAGGGGCAACTACCACGAGGAATAGAGGTTCTTTCCGATCTCTTACAAGCCCAAATCACCATGCCCTTCTACACAGCCGTCAAGTTTTCCAAACCCCTACGAGATGCCATACTGCAAAGCTCCTAGGAGCCTGATATACCAGATGAGTTGAGACAACCGAAAAACAACGAAGTGGTTCACAATGTAGATATGAGCTTACTTTAGATTGGTGTTGCTAAAGGTTACAACATCACCTTACCTGTGCACTACAAAACCTATCCATCCGTGCAAGCCATTCTCGATAGTGGGTCTGGCATGAATTTTATCGTCATGTCCTTAGCAAAGGCATGGGGAATATCCACATTGGAAAAGCCTAAGTACAAGTTATGAGGGCTGACCAAGGAATGACGATGCCTACAGGTCACATAAGCAATTTACCGATTAAAATTGCATGTTTGAATTTCACCATAGAGTGGAGTAATTCAAGACTGGAAGAAAAACAAAATAGTTTTTGGCCCTAGAGACAAGAGAATCTATGTCGATGCCACAGGGAAGATAAAGCTTGCATGAATTGAAGACGATTGGTCTTCAACTACCTATGATGATCCAGAAAGTGTCGATTCAACTATAAAGGGTCATTACGATGAATCAGACTAGCCAGAATTCTGAAAATTTTTCTTTTGGATTTTTTTTCCAAGTGAAAGAGAATCACTTCAATACTTTAATTTTGAAGTTTATTTTGTTTGTAAATATTGTTAAGTTTCTTCATTCTGAAGTTTTGAAGGTTTTAATAAAAAAAGACAGACCTAACCTAACCTAATCTAACCTAACCTAACCCTAGTTCCTAAATACAAATTTAAAAAAAAAAACCACCAGGGCCCTGCGGTCGGGCCTTATAGGCATGTCTCTCCTTGTAACGGCCGCGCCAATGGGATAAGAGCACTCGTATGTGGGGCCAGATGGGGCTGCCCAGGTAGATTTTGCAAGTGGCGCAAGGATTTGGAGGTGGTTGGAAGGTGGAGGCAGGCAGGATGCAGCATCCATCAACTGCCAATGGCTGCTGGTCTCGGCGTCCTCTTCGACTGTTGTTCCTCCCTCCATCAACTACCAATAGCTGCTCTCACGATTCTCTAGATCAACTGAACATTGGCTACTGCATTTTGGGCATTTAGAATGCTACCTCGCTCGCTCAGGAAATATTGCGGCTCATCGGCTGCTCCTCATCACCTACTTGTTCATTCTGTGAATGCTGCTCCGAATTAGCTGCTCCTCATCACCTTCTCTATGCTTCTGAACAGAGCTTGATGCTCTATGCTTCTGAACAGAGATTGATATGATTTGCAGCTCTCCTCGAGCGCATCTTCTGCAACAAAAAAGTGCATTCAGCCTCCTTTATGTCCTCACGGTTCTGTCGGATTGCACAGCGTTGCTCCTAAGTGTTCAAATTTGTGATTGTTGCACTTCACAACTGGCTCTTCTCGTTATTGCCAATACTCTTATGAAAATGTGGGTTCATGGATGATTATGTGGGTGCTTGAAGCTGGCAAATGCATTGGAGCTATTGTAACAGGTACATTTTCATATCTTTTAAGCTTAATTTTTAGTGAAGTCAGTTTGTTTGTGTTGTCTTCCAATGAAGTCAGCTCTGTTGCATATCTGTAGGAGCTACTAAGGCCAGCGTTGACACTTGCTTGCATCTTATTAATAGTTCCTCGTACAGCAGCATGTTCCTCTAATTAATTTTCTCGCAAATAGCATGTCTATGATTTATATTTAACTAGATACCTGGAGGCATTACTCTCTTTCTGTGACATTTCTTCAAACCCTCTTTGAAAGTCCATGTTAGTCGACATTTATGTCTCATTGTAGGTTTCTTTGCAGTTAGCTATAATGATGATTGTCTATGTTTAAATCATTTCAAGTCAATCTATCTATTTTTCTACTAGTATAAAGATTATTGGCCTTCTGTTCTTGGAACAAGCTAAGTTGATACTACACAGAACATACTTTGCCTGATTTTGGTTGTTTTACATGCTTTGAAAAAGCCACATGTATTTGTTAGGGAGCTAAAAAAATTTCTGACATAAATTAGTGTCAGAAATGGTGAACTCCTGCAACTTTGTCACAGCACGAACAAGACACAAAGGTCGAACGAGAATAATTTGTGACAGTCAATGTGTCTTTGACTCGAAGCATGAACGATTCGTGAATCAATCGCGAATCGCAAACACACTCCAGAACCGCAAACCGCAAAAGGGACGTGAAACAAAAACTACGAAATGAAACGAAAAAAAAAACAAAGTCCAAATGGCATCACTTTATAAGCATAAGTTCTCCATTCCGTCACAAAAGTTGTTTTATGGCGATCCTCATTGTATAAGAAAACTTTTTGCTGCCCCTAGGTTTGAGCTTTAGAACTTAGAACTTGATTCCTTACATTTCGAAAGTGGCATATAGAGCTAATTGTCTCGGAAGCGCATGTGTGAGACTGATTCGTATTCGTCCTCTTCGTCTTCTTTATCGCGAACAATTTTCTGTCTTCAAATTTTCTTTTGTGCGGAAGCCCTTACAGGATCCTAGCATCACAAAACACATTCTATTCTAGCAATCATGATACATAGCACAAGACAAGATACACGAAAATAGAGTGATTGTATTATCAGTTTTAGTTTAGAGTGAATTCGTCAGTGTCTCGCTCGTTGGCAGAATGAAATTCTACTCTTTCTCTGTGTTCTGCTCGTTGGCAGACTTTCATGCACAGCTATGGTGTCCTGACTTTCTTACTCTATTTGTTATGTCTCTCTTTGTCTCTTACACATATCTGTATTCACATCTTCTTGTTATGATCCAGAGAGGATCAAAATCAACACTATCTATCATGAATCAACCAAGTCCATATACAAGAGTTGCACAGATCATCTAGACATGAACCTCAACCACAACTGGCATTCTTAGGACCACCTCCAAGGGGACAACCTGATCTAGGAGCACAAGAACATAGACACCCTCGAGAATATGCACAAACACATCTTGTAGAAAACTCCTACGATCACTCATATCACCACGATACAATACTTCCATTCTCAACAATATCCAACCGACAACTCATGCTTGTGCAAACGGGATGAGTATTCCACACCACCAAAAAATCCAGCACAGCTAGCCATCCAAGATGGTTATGCCATTGCCATAGGTCCAATGAGCAACCATTGTTTTATTTGTGGCGAAACTGGCTACTTCATGGTTGACTTTAAAGTTAAGAACCAATACCATGCGAAGTGTCCAGACTGTGTTCACAAACATAGTCTCAAAGACTGCCCTAAACAACCTAACATGATACTTCCAACACATCATATGTCATTTGAACCTATTAGAGTTCTCACTAGAGCACAACGCCAACAACAAGAACAACAACAAAACAATGTTAAATCAGCTGACCCACATGGAAGCCACTTAACAGCTTCCACATTATCCAAAGACTACCCTAACCCAAACGTGGAACAACGACAATACAATGAATTTCGAGATGAGTTTTTGTGAGAGGAAGAACATACGGAAAGTCTGTTATCCACTTAGATCCCTGACAAAGAGCAATCCCTACAGGGACTTGAAGTATTTTCTGACCTCTTGCAAGCTCAACTCACTATGCCATTCCATAGTGCGCTAAAATCTTTCACCGGGCTTCAACGATATATCCATCATAGTTTTCAGCTGCCTACTATTCCTGATGAACAACGAAAAACAGAAGAGATTCCTGAAATTCTCCAGATTCCTATGAATCTGCTGAATATAGGTGTTGCTAAGGGGACTATCATCACCTTGCCTTTGTCCTATAAAGACTATCCCACAGTATCTACTATCCTAGAAAGCGGATCAAGCGTTAATATAATGACTTTGTCCTTGGCAAAGTCATGGGACTTCCATACCCTCGATCAACCATGATACAAACTTCGTATGGCTGATCAACGCGTTATAAAACCTGATGGTCATTTATCAAATATTAAGGTTCGAATAGCAGGTGTCAAATTTGTAGTTGGATCTGGATCAGATCTCACTATAGAATTCTCTGCGAGAGTTAACTCTTGCAAGAAGTGAAAATTTCAATATCTGCGAGGGTTCAAAACCACTTTTTTGGCTTGATCTTTACCAAATCTCAAAACTAACTCTCGCAGGCTTCATCACTGATGTAAATTGACATTCTGAATCGATTGAGAGGTTCTACGAGAGTTCTTCCTGGATGGATTTGCTGGATCTTCACTTTTTAGTGATTTTTTTTTGCAATTAAACCCAATTTTCTGCTCACTGGAATCAAACTAACTCTCACAAGCTCTTCTGTGTCCTGGTCTCACTGAGATGAAACTTCAGAATCATCTGCGAGAGTTCTTGAACAATGGAACTCAAAATTTTGTTGTTTGCGAGAGTTCACTAGTACTTTTTCACCTTTTTTTCACTGGGAACTCTCGTACATGCACTTAGACATCAAACTAACTCTCACAAACTTCTCTGTGTCCTTGTCTCACTGAGATGGAAGTTCAGAGAGTTCTGCGAGAGTTCTTATGAAGATTTGAATTTTTTTGGATTTTTTCAAGGGCTTTTTGAATTTTTTTTATGATTTTTCTCTGATTTTTACAATCTGCTTGGCTTCTATGCAGATCTGGGACAGTACCCTGGAGCTGCTGCCAGTCATGCAAGGGTTAATTCACACTAGTTCTGGAGATATAAAAATGTGATGAGATTTAAGACTCTTTTTCCCTCCAAAAATACAGATTGGTGTGCTTTTTTTGGGTTTTTGCGCTGGTTGGTTTGGGTTTCAAGCCCTTAGAGGCTGTTCAGGGCCTCTTGTACCCTCTCACACCTCCTCCGCTAGCTGTGAACAGTCCAAACACAAAAAAAAAACAGAAAACTAACTCTAAACTCCCAGAAATCTACCTAAAACTACTCTAAAAAGCAGAAAAATAGCTAAACTAGTTAGTGGAAACCTATCCCCGGCAACGACGCCACTGTAGGGTCGAAAATCTTGCGTAGTATAGCCCTCCCCCCTGTCAACAAGGGTTAGATTATTGGATAGGTACCTAACTATGCATAGATGCTATTTTTAGTTAGTTTCCGACTTTCTCCCTTAACTCTATTCACCACTAACACTACCCTCCTTTAACTCTACTCCTCTACACTAACATTCATCATGCTTTTGGGTGAAAGAAAAGGATAGACAAGAAGAGGAAGAGAGAAGAAAAGAGAGAAAGAGAGAGAGATGAGATGGAGGTTAGCTCAAATGCTCAATGTCATTGCTTATGGAGAAACCTTAACTAATCACAAACAAAAAGCATGGAAAAAATGGAAATAACAAGCAACCACAACAATAGCATAAGCAAGATTGATTAGCAAATGAGGATGCTTGAGCTCTCAAAATAGTAGAGTCTCCTCCTCTCTATTAAGCATCCCAATAGTGTACAAGTGGTGCCTTTTTATAAAATGGGGAAGGCCCTTGCCCCTCAATCCTATTGGCTAATATTCACATTGATCCTATCCATTCATCTTGGATCCAACTTGATCCAAGGGTCCACAAAAAGTACATTGGAAATCACAAGATTCATGTGAGTCCAAAATTGGACCCAACTCTAACAAGTAAACTCTAAGTTTAAAATTGACTTTGGGCCTCAAGTTTTATTTTAATTACAAAGGCCCAAGTCTTATTTTTTTTTATTTACACTTTGACTTGCGTGCTCATTGGGCCATGGGCTTATACGCGTAGGATGCCATGCCCTCGCGACACATTTTATTGGATGATTTTATTTATTTACACTTTGTTGGGAATACTCCCAACACTAAGTACGGACTCCAACCTGAAAATCAAGTACACATTGATAGAACCTCAAAACAATCAAAACAAATGTAGACAAATGGAGAGAATCACTCAAAATTGCTTCCAAAACCAAGATTGGTGTCTCACATTGATTATGGCCTATATATATACTTCTTGGAGTTCGATGTACTGATCATGCATCAAATCACACACATGTGAGGATGCCTTGTCACCATCATGTAATTTGACACTTGGATCAAAACTTTCCATTTTGGACATTTTTGGTCTATTTTCCTACTATATGGAGATCTTCATGGAAATCTTCTAGAAGCAAAAACTCGCCTACTTCAGCTATTTTCACACGTGTGAGCTGTCCTCTACACATGGAATGTGACACCTATTCAAAATATTTGGCTCATACAATCATTAGATTACAAAGAAAAATCTTTCGCGCTGTCAACTGGCAGCTCAACGGGCTTCACGCCCAGCTGAAACGAGTAGCAACGACGGAGACTAACTAACTAGTTGATTAGCGTTAACTAGTCATGTGATTCGACGTTTAGCTATCTTGTAAATTCCACATAGTGGAGGTATATCTATGTTTTCCACAACTGTTCTCATGTTTCATCGTTTGGTCGAGCTCCTTGGACAGCACGATGTGCTCTCCGTTCACATGGCTCATCGACATCTGATCTCCCATCTTCTTCCCGAATGGCATCAGACATGGCTTGTTTCAATGATGTATATTCATCATTGGAGCGAATCCATCGTGGAAGTCCAACGAGGAACCAAATTATGAGCATAGATTCAGTGGGTTGTTCTTGTACCTGACTTTTTAATCTTTTAAATTGTTCAATGTAGTCAAATACTTTCTCATCCTTTGTCATTTTGATGTTACTTAGCTTGACAAAAGGACTTTCGATCAAGTGAAATGGCTTGAAGCGTTTGATAAATGCTTTCTTCAAGAGTGACCAGTCTCGTTTATCTTCACGATCAAGGTTAAAAAATCATTCTCGTGCTCGCTCGATCATGGTCATCGAGAAGAGCTATACCATAGCATCTGGTGATGTCTCGTCATAGACATCGCATGTGTTCTTAAAGACTTGAAGAAATCTTTGAGGATCAGTGTTACCATCGTACTTAGGTAAATCTAACTTGGGAGCTCATTTTTTTAGTACGCGAAACATTATTTGCGAAAGCTCCGTTTAAGTGAGCTCGTGCGTGTAAAGATTCTGCAGCATGAAAATGTGGTCGATCGTATGGAGCTTCAAAACGCATTGGTTCCCATCTGTCAAATGGGTTGGTGGATGGCTCTTGGACTTGGGATTTCATCCTAGAATATCTATTGAAACGAGCCTGCTCGATAGATGGAGAGACCATCTCTGGTGGATAGTCCTCTGTGGAGTACCTTAGAATTGGGTAAATAGGCCTCTTGGACTCTTTGGAAACTTGACTGGTGTTTGTGTTTTTTTTTTTTTTAATTTAAATACTAGTCAGAGACTAATAATGTGGTGGTGTCCAAATGGCATAGTTGTTTTATTTTTCGGTGTTAGGATTTTGCAATAAGGTTGAAAAGAACTGTGGTATTTGCCAAACGCTGAGACCCAGTCAAAGAAAAAAGTTGACTTTGTCTTGAAGTTGACTTGGTTCAGGTTGGAAGTCAAAGCTCTTAGTTGAGAGTGGATAGAAATCCTCGTTTGAGAATTGATAAAAAGGTCCGGTTGAAAGTTGATAAAACAGTCCGGTTGAGATTTGAGAGAACAGTCTGATCGAGATTTGATAGGATGCCTCGGTCGAGATCTGAGAGCAATTTCTAGTCGAGATCTGACAGGACGCTTCGATTGAGATCTGACAGGACGTGTCGATCGAGATCTGAGAGAAAGCTCCGGTCGAGATATGACAGGATGCTTCGATTGAGTTTTAAGAAGAATGCCAGGAATGTCATCGGTTGAGTTTTCAGCAGAGGCTTCGGTTGAGATTTCAGAAGAGGCTCCGGTTGAGATTTTTGCAGAGGCTCTAGTTGAGATTTCAGAATAGGCTCTAGTTGAGATTTCAGAAGAGGCTCCGGTTGAGATTTCAAAAGAGACTCCGGTTGAGATTTCAGTAGAGGCTCCGGTTGAGATTTCAGCAGAGGCTCCGATTGAAATTTTACAGAATGCCTCCGATCGAGAAGTAACTGAAAGGCTCGGGTGAGATCTGATGGATGAGCATCGGTTGAGATTGAACTCAGGACTGAGTAGGATATGGCGAGTAGTTGTTCGGTCAAGAGTGAGTGTGTAGTTTCAATAGGTGAATGAAACAAGGTGTCGTCCGGTCCAGACGAGAGTCGTGGAGCTCGGCTGGGGAAGGAGCGTGAAGCCTCGGTTGAGAACGGAGTTGTACGTCGGTCGAGACCAAAGTAACGAGCTTAGTAATGATGCGTGTGACAGACTTCAGAGCGATGGTTTTGTAGCATAGATCAGAAAGGTTTGGCTTGGATAAGTGTCTGTGTAGCTGCGGAAATGGTGTCAAATGTTCACAGATTTTAGCTGAATCTGTGAACACGATTCTTTTTCGTTCTTCTTTTTGTTACTTCCGTTGGTTACAGTTCTTTACGGTTTAATCTTCTTGTTAGAACGTTTTCAAGCAGAAGTGTTTTTTAGATTACAACGTGTATTCCCAGCCTGTTAGTGGGGAGAAACGGTTATGTTACTCAACTACATGCATTTACGAGCCATGCAACCAGTCCTAGCTTAGCATAGATCAACGTTTTGAATCAGAGAGCAAATCTACAAGCTATCTAGAAAATCAGGAAACAATGCAATGACAAGATTAAGATACTCAGCAAGAAACAAGAAACAAGAAAACTAGCTTCCTAACAGCATTCTAGCATCCCAAGGACCAAGAAACACCCATTTCTTGATGCTTGGAATACCCGAGAACAATCAAGGACAGGATTGTTACAGAGTATGCAAATCAGATCCATCATCTTAGCCTCTATAGTTTACCTGCATGCTGAAACTACAAAAACAAGAAACAAGGAAGTTAATCCACATCTACATTCCACAAGCAAGAGAGTAAGCAAGAAATCTAATTAATCCACAAACACAAAGGAAATCAGAACATGCTCATAGAAATTTCACTCAAGAAGATTGCCATGAACAAGGATCTTCACAATCATCAACAACTCGTGGAAGATCTTCTTTATTCACTCAAGAGAAATTGACAATATAATCAAATCTCCCTCACAAGAGAGGGGGGCCCTTAAATAAGCAAGAGAGCTACCCATGTGGAGCCCAAGTGGCAATTCCACCAAATTAAAAATTACATGTGGAAATTGCCCTTCCACAAGAGGTCACCATCAAAAAGTGGCTCACTCTAAATTATTTAAGGGGGTCTACACTTATTTACAATGCCTAGGAAACATTACTAGCTCCTACATGGTCGTTCCTTCTCTGGGATACACCATGTAAGCTCACATAGATAATAACTGTCATCCTAGCTAGTAATCCTCGGCTCTCAGCTTCTTCTGCTCTCCTCCTTCTGAGACCTCCTCGGTCATGGGTGAGTGTGGAGGCAAATGTGGCCAAAATGGGGACGACTATTCCCCCATTGAGAAGTGGATACAACCAATCTAATTGAGAGGACATGGCACCACCTCAAGTATAGTGTCCTTAGGGAAAAGGTAAATCATAAGGTTACGGATCTCATCAACTGTTTAGTTGGGTCATCCGTCACGGGCACACATTGCGGTGGAACACTTGTGGAGCATTACAAATTAAAACGACTGATTGGCTGGTTGCATCACCTAACCGACATTTAATATATCAATTTCCTATATTTTTTTAGTACCTCCAAGATATGAATACTCATTATAAACATGTGTGTGGGTTGCAGATGACTCAGAATGCTTTTCAAAGAGAACTTTGTCAAATTCTCAAAGGTTGCAAAATCTAGTAGGAATTCAAATCATTGAGTAGTACTACCATGACAAAAGTAGGCTCATTGTACTTGATGAAGACAAGTTGAATTTTTTATGTGAGAAGTGAAGCAAGTGCTAAGAAGTGGTATGTAGTGGACATCGCAAAAGAAACATGCTCGTGCTTTGACAATTTTTCTCAATGCAAACACTTGGTAGGCACCAAGTTAGTGGCACAAAAATTCTATGTTCAATTATGGAATAACCGCAAAAAATGTGGCAATGTAGGGGAAATAACCAATATAGATTGTGAGCAGGAAAGAGAGAGCGCAAATGTTCCTTTTGAGATAAAGCATGAAGAGTTGGTTGAGACGTTGCTGGCCAAAACCGATGCTCTTCGCCAGACACTGGACCGTGACTTTACAAACCTACGTGCAAAGATGCAAACAATGTCATGTGACGAGATATCTGACTTAATAAGCATGACAACTATTTTACAAGATGCACACAATGTGTTTGGGACAATCTCAACACCAGCAACCACATCCACGTTGAAGAGAGGAACTATTCTCCCTCTTTAATACAATGTGACTAGAATACGTCTGGGACACGGTGCGAAAAGAGTGTCCACCAAAAAATACATCACTAATTCAAGGAAACTCCATATCTCACATTCTAAAAGACCACTAAACTCTACAAAGTTCAAGCGAGTGGTAGCCAAAAGCAAACACGCATACGCATCCCAAAGTTACAAAGGATTGTTTGTGAGAATTGTCAAGTGTATAACCTTTTTGTCGGGGGCTTGGACACCATCGCATGCAAAAACTATAGTGCGATTATAACAAGGGAGACAAAAGAGCAAGAGGGCATGCACCCCTGCGAAGGTGAAGGAAACATGTGGGGAGACAATAAAGACAGACAACCAGAGGGCAACAAAAGACCAAACTAACACAGATATTCCTATTGAGGTGGATAACATAGATATTCATATTGAGGTGGATACAATAAAAACTACATCCTCCACTTATGAGTCCAAGTCTATGGATACAAATAATGAAATGACAAAAACAATATTTAAACAAATGGATATACAACATGAAGTAGACATAGTGAACAATACAACCCAAACATCTGACTTCACATTTATGAAAATGGATGTTGGTCGTGTGAACTCATTGTCTGCACAACATGGCGAATGCACTTTTCAAATACCACCAAATACATGGCATCATCAAAATCGCATGGAAGTGGACATGATTGAAAATGCCACCCAAGATTGTGACTTGGAAATTTTCCTGATGAGCTCATTTGCACAATCAAGTCATGGTCCAAAGCCAATGTCCCAGTTAGAGTGTTGCAAACATGAAAATGACATTTTTCAACAAATAGAAGCTCTCAGCAACAAGTTTAGATTCTCAATACCAAACACTCCATACAAAATAGACTTCTTTGAACATTGTTGTGTGGCATTGAAAAACAAGACAGCTCACATTTTAGACACAACAGTCGAGGCTGGATTGAGTTATTGGCAGTACACAATTTTGGATAGTTGCAAGTTTTTCTAAGTTCGTGGAGGCAAGGAATTACGATCGAGCCAAGAAGTATATTTCTAAGGACATTTTAAGGAACAGAATCATAATTCTTCCATATTGCTCAAAGTAAGTAATGTCTAGCATTAAGAAGTCGTCACTTTCTAAACCCCTAAACCGTGTTCCTAGGCCCTAAACATGCACTATGTAATTTAATTACAGTGAGCATTGGAGCTTGGGACTTTTGATCACATGTGTCAGTAATGAGGGATCTCGTAGATGGGTTTGCTTGAGACTCAACTCTATGACATCAACCCATCCAAATTTTGACAGACAAGTTTTGCATTCCCCTCTCAGATTGTACACCTCGTGGAATCAATGACCCTTTCTCCTAATTCAAAGTAGCTTTTGCAGGATGGTCTATGATATAGTTACATTGTGCCAAGTGGAAGCAGCATCCAGTTAAAATGTTCGAATAATTAATGCTCAGGTTGTACATGATCATAAAATTTCAAGTTATTGAATCGGTTGAGTGATCTACAAGGTTTTAGTTTCACAGCTATCTACTCTTTTGCTGAATTAATTTGTATGGTTTGAGCATTGTATGGTCTTTTCAATTGACTAACCTAATTTGGAGAGATCATGCAGTCCCCACAACAAACAGATGCCTTTGGTTGTGGATGGTATACAATTCGCAATGCAAAGCTGTTTTTGGAATGGTATTCCAAGAGAACGAGTCAGAACGACTTGTCTTCGGTATTACTTAATGGTTTCATTATTTGGGATGATATGAAAATATTTTTTCACACTCTAGGCTTATAAAAATGTCTTTGATCATACCTTAATATTATAACTAATTTTTGTTGTCTATGTTGTGCAGTACGTGTGCCCAAGCTCTACAGCTGATAGCATCTACAGTTTTCGACAACAAATGATCACGGTGTTTTTGAAACACTCAACAAAGATCAATTAGCATTTTAAATCAAGGTTGGAGAGATAGATAGAGAAAGAAAGAAACATGGACTGAGGAATACAGTTAGGCAGACAAAAATATTGTTGTTGTTTGTGACAAATAGGTTTTTTGGATTATGGATATCATGTGATTATAGACCGACACATTTCATGATTGCCAGTTCTCATAAACCATAATCCAGGTTTTCTAAGCTAGAAATAATGATTGCAACTTAAAATACTTCATTATGGTTTGTATTTGCTATTCATGCTTGCCCTATTTTTTAAAACTTTTCCATTGAAAAAAGGTACTTTTGAAAAGCATCTATGTTGGAAGCTAATTAATTTCAAAACATTACAAAGACTAAACTACACAATATATAGCTTCAATAAGGTTAATGAAATGCTCAATGGCTATCTATGGCTTCACTAAGGTTCACTGAGAGTACTCAATCACTTAGAATTTGCTTCGAACTCGAACACAGATCATGCTACATGGTAACACAAAACAGAAAACACTCTCCACAGCAAGCTCATATAGCAACTGTATTTCACAAAATAAAATTACACTGTACATATAGTTGTTCACTCAGACAACCCATGCATGACCCAGGTTGCCGTTGGTGGGACGCGTGTCCCGTCGACTTGCCTCGTGGCGAGGCCAACTGATCCTTATCAACTGATAGGACCCACAGTACAGTAGCACAGTGATTCTACTTTAATTCTAACTCTCTCCCTTAAAGTAGAGTCTACTTTATACAGTCATATACATCGCTTTAAAGTTAACAAACTTTAAGTACAGAAAGCTTTGATCTAATCTTATCAAACTTTTCTCCAACAAGTGGCTTAGTGAAAATATCAGCTAGTTGTTCTTCTATGCTACAATGAACAACATGAATTTCACGACTCAGCAGCCTCTCACGTATAAAGTGATACCGAATCTCAATGTGTTTAGTTCTCGCATGGAACACTAGATTCTTTGCTAGCTGAATGCCACTCTGACTGTCGCTATGTAATGTCGTGGGATTTTTCTGCCTCATGCCAACTTCTTTCAAGATTTGTCTCAACCATATAGCTGTCTGTGCTGCACTACACATTGCCTTATACTCTGCTTCTGTGGTGGAAAGAGCAATTGTACTTTGCTTCTTACTAGACCAGGAAAAGCAACTACCACAAAACTGGAATACATACCCTGTGGTGGATCTACGATCATCATAGTCACCAATCTGCATCCACATAACCACACAACTCAGGTAACCCATCATGCTTCCTGTAAATCAAGCCATAATCTGAAGTGCCTTTCACATAACGCAAAATGCGTTTAGCTGCCTTCCAATGTATTTTCGCAGGTGCTGCCATAAACTGACTTACAATGCCAACAACATAGCATATATCTGGTCTAGTCGTGGTAAGGTAAATCAAGCTCCCTACTAACTGCCTATATAGCGTAGCATCAAATGACTGTGACTCATCAAGCTTAGAAAGCTTTTTACCTGGTTCAATAGGAGTATTCACTGGTTTGCAATCCTGCAACCTAAACCTGTGCAACAACTCTTTGACATACTTCACCTATGTTAAACCCACTTCATGTACTTTTTGCCACACCTCTACTCCAAGGCAATAATGCATCAAGCTGAGATCTGTCATCTCGAATTGTTTCATGAGATCTTTCTTGATCATATTTATCATCTCTTGATTATTTCTCGTAATATTCAAGTCATCAACATAAAGAGCATTCAAAGCAACCATACCATCAAAGCATAAGACATGTAGATTTGGATCAGAGTGTGTTCTCACCATCCCCTTTGAACGAAAGTAGGCATCAATCCTAC
The DNA here is from genome assembly GCA_029204225.1 of Diphasiastrum complanatum. Classification (NCBI taxonomy): domain Eukaryota; kingdom Viridiplantae; phylum Streptophyta; class Lycopodiopsida; order Lycopodiales; family Lycopodiaceae; genus Diphasiastrum; species Diphasiastrum complanatum. Next base: position 46,053,586 of record CM055099.1, on the reverse strand, counting down.
TATACCATGCACGTGATGCATGTTTAAGACCATGAAATGTTTTCTTTAAGCGACATACTTTATTCTCCGATCCTGTCACTACAAAGCCTTCAGGTTGATCCATGAACACCTCTTCTTCTAACTCACCATTTAGAAAAGCAGATTTTACATCCATCTGATGCAAAGGCCAACCAAAATGTGAAGCTAAAGCAACAAGTAGACGTAGAGTATTCCACTTACATATTGGTGCAAAGGTCTCCTCATAGTCGATCCCTTTACTTTGTGCATACCCTTTGATCACCAATCTTGCTTTGTGCTTTGCTATACTTCCATCTGCATGGTACTTAGTGTTGTATACCCATTTGCAACCAATGGGTTTCTTGCCAACTGGTGGGTCTACTAAGTTCCATGTGCTATGCTTAGCAATTGACTCCATCTTCTCTACCATGGCCTTGACCCAAATGTCATCATCCTTCGCTTCACCATAAGTCGAAGGTTTTTTGCTTTGAATAATACTAGATAAGAGAGCATAATTTGCTTCATACCTTTCAGGTTGTGTCTTCTCTCTTGTTGATCTTCGTAGCTCTTCCTGGCTAGATGATCTTGGAAAGTCATCCATGTCGCGACTCTCCAACAATCTCTCAAACCACTTAGGGAGATTCCTGTAAGGTGATCGGCTTCCTGGTGAAAATGTATCCCATGGTACATCCTTCTCCTTGCGTTTGTCACCTGCAACTTCAATCCTTCTTGCACGAAAAGGTTTGTCCCTACCTCTCCAACCTGTCTCTTGAGGTTGAGTAGTAGTATCTTGAGATGTATCTTCTTTTTCATCACTTGGAAGGTCAATGAATGGATCATCATCAGGTGGTATCCTCACTATATCATCTTTCCCACTGGATGTATCTATCTTCTCAGCATCCTCGTCTTCATACATCTTGGATTCATCAAAGATAACATCACGACTTACATGGATTTTGTTTTCCACTAGATCAAAACATCTATAGCCCTTCACACGATCATCATATCCTAGGAATATACACTTGATAGCTTTTACATCAAGTTTACGTCTCTCTTCCTTAGAAATGTGTATAAAGGCCTTACATCCAAAGATTCGTGAGTGGTTCACCTTTGGCTTCTTCTTCGAGAATGCTTCCTCAGGTGTTATCTTTGGTATGACCATGGTAGGACTTCTATTTTGAAGATAGACTGTCGTACTGCATGCTTCAGACCAAAAGTCTTTTGGTAGTTTCATCTCAGCTAGCATAAATCTGGCACTTTCCACAATTGTACGATTCTTGCGCTCAGCTACACCATTGAGAGCAGGAGTGTGAGCTTGCATAAATTGTGTTTTAATCCGACATTGATCACAAAGATCATTTAAGTCATTAGACTTGTACTCACCTCCACTATCTGATCTTAGGACTTTGATCTTCTTGCCTGTCTGATTTTTGACCAATGGTTTGAAGCTCTTGAAATTGTCAAATGCATCTGATTTCTTCTTCAAGAAGTAGATCCACGTCTTACGTGACATATCATCAATAAAGGTCATGAAATAGAAGGCTTTACCTAAGGACATGGTCCTCATAGGCCCGCATAAATCTATGTGGATCAAATCCAGGATGTTCTTTTCCCTTGCAACACCACCTTTATTGAACTTCTCTCGATGCTGCTTCCCATATACACATGATTCGCACATCGATTTCAAGTGGTCTTCTATAGTAGGCAATCCTGTTACCATCTCCAATTTTTTCATCAAACTGAGGCTTCCCAAATTTAAGTGACCAAGCCTCTTATGCCACAACTCAATTTGTGATGGAATGGACGACACAAGTCCATGTTGTCCCTTGATTGTAGCATTCAACCTATACAATTTTGTATTGGGCTCCCTTACTCCATCCGCAATAACTTTGAACTTTTGGTTCACATCCTTTACAAAGCAACGATCATGGGCGAATTCTACTTTCAAGTTTGATCAGTAATGACTCCAACAGAAAGTAGAATTTTCTTCAAACCTGGTACGTAAAGTACCTCCTTGATCATCTTGCTTTTGCCATCAGGTAGTTGGATTGAAACGGTTCCTATCCCCTTGATCTTGCACGCCTCACCATTTGCTTGTGAAACGGACGTTCCATTATCCAACACTTTCAAGCTACTGAACCAATTCTTGTTACCTGTCATGTGTCTTGTGGCTCCCGAGTCAATATACCATGCTTGATCATCTTGATTAGATGACAATGCAGATATGAAGATGCTAGAGTTTTCAATCTCACCCTCATCGACAAGGTTACCTACTTGTTTTGGTTTTCCCTTGTCTTATTTCGCCAGGAATTTGCGACATTCACTCTTCCAATGGCCCTTTTTACCACAATGGAAGCACTTGCCTTTCTTCTTGGTCTTACTGGAAGATCCCTCATCCTCCTGAGACTTGGAAAATTGCTGCTTAGACTTCTTCTTGCCCTTGCCCTTGCTTGTTTTTGGCGTGTCGCAAGTGCCTGATCGTCAGTATTTTGACGTCTAGCTTTCACCATTTCTCACCGTTGCTCTTCCTGCATCAAGATTCATGTGAGCTCGTCAAAGGTTGGCAATCTTTCTCTTGATGCTATTCTGCTCACAAACATCTGATAGGGTTCTGCAATGCCGCACAATGCATTGTGCACCAGCTCCACATCACGTATGTGCTCACCAATAGAATGCAGTTCATCCCTCATTGTCTTGATTCTGCTCATGTACGTCTGAATGTGCTCTCCTTGCTCCATGCGGGCACTATTCAGCTTTGACTTCAGAAACATGATTCTTGATGGATTGGACATCTCGAACTGCTCCTTTAGCACATCCCATGCCTGTTTGGGTGTAACAACATCACAAATGTGGGTAATGATGTGATCCTTCACTGACAAGTTAATGAAGGTCAAAGCCTTCCTCATCTTTTTGTCGAACACTTTGATATCCGCTTCATTTGGCGGCCTTCTCAGATCACCTGTGACGACTTCCCACACGTCTTTCTCCATCGGTATGTTTTTCATTTTGAATTTCCACACTGCATAGATGGAAATCCCATCCAATTTGCTACTTTCCCTCAAAATGGACTCTCCCATGTTTTCCATCGCAAAACTGCTTGAAACTTCTGTCGTAGGCTAACAGTAGTATGCCGAGGCCAATTGTGATGTCAAAAGTTGAAAATAATGACCTGCACTTTTTCCCTTACTAGGCCACTCGCCGCTTTCAACCAATTTGAAAGCCAAATCGGCGTCGCCTTCCGAAATGCACTCAGTCGTCAACTCCCAACTACGTGCCTAGTGGAATGGACACTTTTGGTGAACTCCGAACACTTTCTCCGCTATAATCACTCTGTTTTGTTGTATAGTACTTGTAGGTACAGTCTGGGTGCCCTTCGTTTGGAGGTTATAGCCTTTCGTTCAGGTCAAAATGGGTAAAGGACCCAAAAATAGGGATTTTCTTTGTTTTTGAACTGTTTCTTCACCTTGAAAAAACTTTACTTTTCATGAACTTGGGACCCAAACCAACTTTCTCTTTGAAAATTTTTAATGAAAAACTCTATTTCTGGCCCTTCAAATCTTCATGGGTCCCTTCAAAGCCCATCCAATGGCTTAACCAAATCTTGTGGCCCACGTTTCTCTCTCATCACGAGTTCTGGACCGTCGATGCATCTGACACCTCATCCAAAGGTTCAAACTCGTACGGCCACTATGGCCTTCCAAACGCTACAGGCTCCCTTGCACTGGCCGCGCGGTGCTGCCCCGAGCACCTCCTTCCTCCTTGCCTGCTCCTTTTCAACGATGGCCACCCTCCTTGGAATGATCCAATGCTTTCTCTGGCGCGCGGCCACCCACAGCCTTTTCTAAGCTCAGTCAGCCTACTGTGGCACCCTGCTGCATGGATTTATAGCTCCCAAAAACCATTCAGAACAAAGAGATAACTGCAATTTTATGCTTCCAAATCCCAAACCAGGATTTTTCTCAGAAAACTGATCTTGGCTTCTTGTTCACAGTTCTTTGACATGCCAATTCTCTTCCTCTAAGGTCGCCCTACTGCTAGGAGTCTGATGCTTCAATCCGTTTGTCAAACGGTGTCCGATTGAATGCACACTGACTGCAAACACCAAATAGCTTGCTTCGGAATTTTAAAATTCCGTTTGCTGAGGTTGTGATTCAGCCGACAACCCTTGTCTCTGAATCCTCACACAGTCTCAAGCTCATCAAGCTTCTGTGTGCTAAACTCTTTGCACCAGTGTTTCTCCTTCCGTCTTCAACCCGTCGTAAACCCCGAACTCTCAGGAGACAATTCTCCCGAAGCTCTCTTCAACGACGACGTTGTACTGTGTACACTCCCTGCACGGCTCTAATATCAACTTAGAATTTGCTTCGAACAGGAACACAGATCATGCTACACAGTAACACAAACAGAAAACACTCTCCACAGCAAGCTCATATAGCAACTGTATTTCACAAAATGAAATTACACTGTACATATAGTTGTTCACTCAGGCAACCCATGCATGACTCAAGTTGTCGTTGGCGGGATGCGTGTCCCATCGACTTGCCTCGTGGCGAGGCCAACTGATAGGACCCACAGTACAGTAGCACAATGATTCTACTTTAATTCTAACTCAATCCTCATTCATAGTATGAGGACATATCACTTGTTTACATGAATGGATTTCAGTTATGTTCAGAACTCAAAGACTAATATTTCCCTTCTTTCCTAGGTGTCTATTTTTTTTCAAACAATGGTTAAGATTCTAAAATCTCATGTTACCATTTCTTTTGTAGTCTAAACTTGATCTCACTAAACCGTGAGGGCAAATTTTCAGGTTTCTCGGTGGGCATACCAGTTTTGGTTTTGCACGCTTCCTTGAAATCATGGAATTAACAAAGAAAAAACACAAAATGAGTTCTATCCATATTATAATCGAATTAGCTATCATATATTCAAATCGAATCGATTCATCCTTATTCAATTCAAATGGGTCGTCCAAATTTCAATCTCAAGAAATCACTTGCGCATCATTTTTGGAAGAATATTCAATCAGAGATTGAAGTAATAGATATAGTAAATGGTGGGCTTTCATTGGAACCTATTATAGATCAAAATTATCATGTGATCATAAGATGATTATCCGTAAATATGCTAGTTATCAGTAAAGCAACAATATCATTTTTGACATTAAATTTCGAACTATTACCACATATGTAGCCAAGCAGATGTTAGAACAAAACAATGAGAAAGTATAGGAGATTGAAGAAAGTGAAATTCATGTACTTTTGATTGTGATCTGAAATACACTACAACTTGAAGCTGTCAAATTTTTGTATGTTGTGTGAGCATGATTAGGCTTATGTGTATTCAATCTGTTCAATCACGTCTCAATTCGAATTTGTTACACGAAACTCCACGAGCTGGCATTTCAACTGCATTTCAGCGGAGTGCACACAACAGGTCTTTGCCTTATAGTGGACTGCGAAATATGGATGTGAATACAATATATGATGTGATACACTTTGAGGAGGTCTGCAACCATTGAGGCAGGCTGAAGCTGCCATGGTGAACGAATACTTTAAGAAACATGTGGCATACAATGAAGTGCGTGGGGCGTTATCACATCCGTTCCTACAAGAGACGGGGTCGGCGCCAGTCTCATCATCACTCGGTTACCTCCAGTGTTCAGGAAACTTTTTTGAGGTTTCCCTCAAAAATTTCATATCGTAAGGAATATTTCGGCTACTAACAGGGGATATGCTTCTAATTGCCCTATAAAATCTCAAATTTAGCATGTAAAAAATCCTGCAAAATTTTGTGGTTGTCGATTTTTGAGAAAAGACGCGGTTCCATTCCTTAAGAATGCCGGCTTTCCGAACACTGGAACTTCAACTTACCTCTCACTCGGTTATCTCCTCATCTTCTCATTCGGCTCGGTATCCTTCAGATTTCCTCCTCGGCTCGGCTCGGTCCACCTCACGCATCTTTCCCTTTTCCTGTCTCAGCATACATCCATGTTTCACACAAGGGCAATGTTTCACACAGGGGCATCAGATAAGGAATACAAGCAAGCGCACGCCATCACCATTTCGGCTTTTCTGTCATAGGAGGGTAACCTTTGAAAGAGAGAACATCGTTTGATGCAGCTCTTGGGAAACCTCGCTTTATCCTATTTATAGAGGGGATTGGAGGCAAACATAATGCTCTAAGACTACCACCATCTCCTACAAGAAAGGAGGATCTCGAGAATCTGGTTCCAGCTAGAGTGCATGAGATTGATCCTGCGCAATCAGACTGTGGTGCATGTGCCCTCACATTCAACACAGGACACTGCTGCTGTTTGGGATCTTCGTGAGTGGCCATGGAGGCGAGAGAATTTATGTGTTCTGAATTTTCCACAGTTTCGTCTACAGCCTGCAACAAATGAGAGCTCTCGTTAAACTCTGGTGGAATTTGCAGCTCGCTGAGAAATCCTGACTGATATCCAGATGAAGCAAGAGAGGAGGATGAAATGATTAAACTGCTGCAAAGTCATTAAAATGCATCTCGGTTTAGAATGACAGAAATGATTACTCTCTCTCTCTCTCTCTCTATTCCTCTCATTCGGTTACCTCACTGTTTCCATTCGGCTCGGCCATTCGGCTTGGTCAATTATGTTCGGCTCGTCGGCGGTCATATCCATCCTCCATTCGGCTCGGTCCTAGCCCTTCTCATTGGCTCGGTCTCTCTCAGCTGCGAAGGTCTGCGGAATCTTTGTTCCAATATTTCGTAGGAATAGTGCAAGGAATCTACTCTCCATTCCTCTCCTACGTGCCCAAGAAAAAAAATTGCCGTAATTTTTTTAAATTTTTTTCATGGTTTCTTATATTCTTTTGCAAGCATTCCAAAGTTTCATGGATTCCAAAAATTTATAGAATTCAGATTTGAAAAAAAAATCGTATTAACACCCTTTTTAATTGTAATTGATCCTTGAGATTTCATTATTCCATATAAATCTCACTTGTATCAATACTCTGGATTATTGTTCAATGCCTCATAGATCCATTTTACAATATCTTCAAGTGACTTCAGTTGGAAAACCCTATTCCTATGGACTCTCTAGAACTCAATTGCAAATATCTAATTCATGCGCTTATCCAAAATGTATGAACGTGAATAATGATTGGGAATGTTCTCTCAGTCAACCAAAATTCTATCTGAAACTCACTTTAAAATATGCCAGCAATTTGTATCAGTTTCTTTGGAGAAGTTTGCATTGCTCAGTGGATACTAACTCGGTGAATCTTTTATTGAGTAATGTCAACAATGATTCTTCATCAATGGTTATTTGGAACAATCGAAATATCAAATCTCTAGTTCAAAATTGGAATGTATTTTCACTATTTTGTGTTGATGCTTCAACGATTTATATGGGCAACTGCAAATTTTATATTTCGAAACGAGAGTTAATTTTTGAGGTCAATCAGGTCAAATATTCACAACCGCCTATGAATGAGGTATTGACCAAATTTGAGAAAATATATTTCGGTCAACAGTATGCCCAGAGATATGCTTCATTGTATAGGGGATCTGATGATCCATCGTATTTTGGTATTTCCATCCGTGGTGCTCTCCGGATTGCTTGCAAGGGAGCGACAGGTACGGGTTGGCCCATTGGATCCATTGGTCTGGTTCCGGTTCTGTCTCTTGTTGCACAGCTACTAATATGGGAAGGTGTGGTGCTTGATTTGCTATCCTTCGTGCTATTGATCTTCCCGATCTCAGATTCATCCGATGGTGGGTTCCAAAGTGATTGGATCTTGCTTATATAGTAGGATGCAGTATGGATCTCAAGGATCTGATTGATCTGATCGGCCGGAAGTGAATTTTAGGCCTTTTACAATGGTTTTTCCTTGATAACTTTTTACTCCTTGCACTGATTGACCTGAGATTCTGACAGTAGCTAGATCTGATGCAGATTTTTTCACTGATCTGGTCTGCGAGGGTTCTCTTGTGCGAGGATTGGCTGTGCGAGGGTTCTTTAGCTGTTTTTGCAGATAAAAAACCCGATATCTCTCTGATCTTTGGGAAGTAACTCTCGCAAGGCTCACAATAGCTGGATCTGGGTCAGATCTCACTATAGAATTCTCTGCAAGAGTTAACTCTTGCAAGAAGTGAAAATTTCACTGTCTGCGAGGGTCCAAAACCACTTTTTTGGCTTGATCTTCACCAAATCTCAAAACTAACTATCGCAAGCTTCATCACTGATGGAAATGGTCATTCTGAATCAATTGAGAGGGCCTGCGAGAGTTCTTACTGGAAGGATTTGCTGGATCTTCACTTTTTAGTGATTTTTTTGCACTTAAATCCAATTTTCTGCTCACTGGAATCAAACTAACTCTCGCAAGCTCTTCTGTGTCCTGGTCTCACTGAGTGGAACTTCAGAATCCTCTGTGAGAGTTCTTGACCACTGGAACTGAAAATTTTGCTATCTGCGAGGGTTCACTGATACTTTCTCATCTTTTTTTCACTGAGAACTCTCGCACAGGCACTTAGACATCAAACTAACTCTCGCAAGCTTCTCTATGTCCTGGTCTCACTAAGATGGAACTTCAGAGGGCTCTGCGAGAGTTCTTATGAAGATTTGAATTTTTTGGATTTTTTCAAGGGTTTTTTTGAATTTTTTTATGATTTTTACAATCTGCTTGGAACTAACTCTTGCAGGATTCTATGCAGGTCTGGGACAGTACCTTGGAACTGTTGCCAGTCATGCAAGAGTTAATTCACACTAGTTTTGGAGATATAAAAATCTGATGAGATTTTAGACTCTTTTTTCCTCTTAAAATGTAGATTGGTGTGTTTTTTTGGGTTTTTTGGTTGGTTGGTTTGGTTTCAAGCCCTTAGAGGCTGTTCAGGGCCTCCTCTACCCTCTCACACCTCCTCACCTAGCTGTGAAGAGTCCAAACACAAAAAAAATACAAAAAATTAACTCTAAACACCCAAAAATCTACCTAAAACTACTCTAAAAAGCAAGAAAATAACTAAAATGTAGCTAAACTAGTTAGTGTAAACCTATCCTCGGCCTCGGCGCCACTGTAGAGTTAAAGATCTTGCGTAATATAGCCCTCTCGCCTGTCAACAAGGGTTAGATCACTGGATAAGTACCTAACTATGCATAGATGCTAAATTTAGTTAGTTTTCTACTTCCTCCCTAACTCTATTCACCACTAACACTACTCTCCCTTAACTCTACTCCTCTACACTAACATTCATCATGATTTGGGTGAAGGAAGGAGATAGAAAAGGAGAGGAAGAGAGAAGAGAAGAGAGAAAGAGAGAGAGAGAGAGATGAGATGGAGGCTAGTTCAAATGCTCAATGTCATTGCTTATGGAAAAACCCTAACTAGCATAACCAAAAAGCATGGGAAATGAAAATAACAAGCAATCACAACAATAGCATAAGCAAGATTGATTAGCAAATGAGGATGTTTGAGCTCTCAAAATGGTAGAGTCTCCTCCTCTCTATTAAGCATGAAAATAGTGTACAAATGGTGCCTTTTTATAAAATGGAGAAGGCCCTTGCCCCTCAATCCTATTGGCTAATATCCACATTGATCCTATCCATTCATCTTGGACCCAACTTGATCCAAGGGTCCACAAAAAGTACATTGAAAATCAAAAGATTCATGTGAGTCCAAAATTGGACCCAACTCTAAAAAGTAAACTCTAAGTTTAGAATTGACTTTGGGCCTCAAGTTTTATTTTAATGACAACGGGCCCAAGTCTATTATTTTATTTACAACTTCACTTGCGTGCTCATTGGGCCATGGGCTTATATACGCAGGATGTCATGCCCTTGCAACACATTTTATTGGATGATTTTATTTATTTACACTTTGTTGGGAATACCCCCAACAGCGTACATTCATTCATTGAGTCCTTTTTTAGACTCTTGTGCTTGGAGCATGGGGAATGGATGGGGATCAGCTTTCAGGACTTATTGGACAGGATGTCAGGGCAAAGCGGCTTGGAGCATAACTTTGTTTGGGAGATACATCAGGGATGAGGCTTGGAGCGCTCATTGGTTCGAGATGGTTGATCTATGTGATATGGTTGGACATGAGGGCATCTTGGTTACAGGTGTAGGCCATGGTTGAGGACCTGATTTGGTGACCAGTGGTGTAGCAGTGGATCTACAGGTGGCGCAAGTGTTGGTACGACAGGATATCACTTATGGGCAGGCCTTGGTCATGTATTTGACGCTTTATCATTTGTGTTGGTTTGCATGAGTGTGTGTGGGCTTGCATGTTGCCTTGTCAAGGGAGTCTAGATCTGAGTCGGAGTCGTATGTGGTTGTGCATTTGCTACAGTGAAACAAAGTAGTCATTTTAGGCTCTTTGACTTGTCATTATGTCTACTAGTTGTTTATCTGGTGAGGGTGCAATCTTGTGGTGGCAGTAAGATTTTCTCAGGTTGAGCCTCAGTCACTCATTTATGTCAGCTTTACAAGTTTGTGCTTGTAAGTGTCTGATAGGATGTCAGCCTAGCTAGATGGAGGATGTAAGTCTCATGGTGGCAGTGAGATTTCCTCAGTTTAAGCCATGTCTCTCATGTGGTCCACTTGTGTTTCAAATTGGATAGGGACAAGTCAGTTGGTCGAGAGTATCGTAGACTCTTTGTATGAGCATTGTGTTTACATTATACTTTGTGAGTCAAACCTGGTGGTTTGTTGGTGTGCTTGAGTGTGAGTCAAGCACATAGTAGCTGTGATATGCATAACATCTTTTGGACACTCTAGACGCTGCTACAATATATTGTTTTTCATCACATTTGAGCTTAAAGGAGAGAGTTAGAAATCAGTTTGTGATCTGATTCATTAGTATAAGCTCTAAATGTCATGATGTAATTAGTGTACAGTTTATTTGGTTTACTGTATATGGTTGTTCTCGGGATGTTACCCGTTAGGATATATTGATTGAGCACTGATCCCGTAGATGGCTACTTGGGTTAGCCGGGTAGCCACACATAGGAAGAAATTAGCTTGTATAGTGATTTTGAGTTCATTATGCTATACTCAGGGGCATGTCCTGGGTTTGTCAGTATATGTGGCCATATTGGGCCTAACTCTAGTTTGGCAGGTGGTAGGCCAGTTTAGTGACTCCTGTTGAGCCCATGCAGTTTGGGGCTTTGCTATATGTACAGTGTTTCTTCATAATAGACTAAATTTTTGATGTGCCATCTTTGAGAGCTTGTGAGGAGTGGCTATGGTGATTGTGTGATGTGATCTGCATACTGCACTAGATTCTATCGGAATTTCAACTGATGTAAGAGTTTATAGTTCTGTCTAGTAGGTCGTCATGTTCACTGGCAAACATCACATGTCTGAATATAATTTTCTTTGTCCTAGCGTAGGCCACCAACAACCTGATTGCAAAACTTTGCGAGCAGTAATATTTGTAGAGAAGTGTTCTCCGCCCATGCCATCATGTGAAAATGTGATTAAATCTGATATTTCATGCGGTAAAATACATCTACGTAGATATTGTCTGATCCACGACGATACAATTGTCCTGCAATCAATTGATAAGGTTGAGCCTAATGATTTAATTGTCTCTTCTATACTTTTGTCAAAGAGTCATTCGGTTGTCCTAGCATCAGATACTCAACAATATTCGCTGTCCACTCATGTACTGCTTCTACATAGAATAATGCAGCGTCTGGTAATTCATCATCCACTTCAGTATGAACTGGTGCGGATTCTATTCGCAAAACGTGGTCGGCTAGATAATGTTGCTTTCCCATTTAAACCACAATTCGAAAGTCAAATTTAGTCAATAGTAGTGACCATCTTGCAATACGCCCAGTATTGCACGTCTCATTTACCAAGTAAAGTAACGGCTGGTGATTCGTATAAAATGCAAAATGTCCATGAGGGAATGACGAAATTTTTGTACAAAAAAAATCATGACTAACGCTTCACGTTATGTTGTTGAATAGTTCTTCTCCGAATCTATAAGCTGTCTGCTTGCAAATCGTATTGGATAGTCCTTCTTATAGTCACCTGGCTACGTCAAAACTAATCCAATTGCATATTTCGAGGCATCAGTGTGAACATGAAACTCAATTGTTCAATCTGGAGAACGCAGTATTGGTGCTGAAATTAATATTTTTTTTAATTTTTCAAAGGCTTCTAATGCCTCTATTGTCCAAATAGGAACAATAGTCAGTTTGTATATAGGTCTTGCTAAATCTGCAAAGAAGATAATAAGAATTCGATAGTAGTTCGCATGACCCATAAACACATAAACTTCACGAATTGTTGTTGGCAGTGGCAATTCCACAATAATCTTGATTTTAGAATAGTTTGTGGCAATGCCATGTCTCGATATCACATGCCCAAGCACAACTCTATAGGAAACCCATATCTGACATTTTTCTAGATTTAGGAAAATTTGATACTTGCGACATCTTTCAAAATTTGATCCAAGTGGTCTATATTTGTGCTATTATGGACTCCAAGGTCATCCAAGTAAATTTCAAGGAATTTCTATAGATAATCTTTAAAAGCAAATTGTATTACTCTTTGGAACGAACTTGGTGCATTACAGAGTCCAAACGACATTACTTTGTAAGCATAGGTGCTCCATTCTGTTGCAAAAGCTGTTTTGTGATGATCTGTAGGTGCAATCTTGACCTAGTTGTAACCACTAAATCCATCCAGAAAACTATAAGCTTCCACTCCAGCAAGGCGGTCCAAAATTCTTTCAGTAAAAGGTAACGGAAAGTGATCCTTCCGTGTCACTTTGTTCAAAGCCTTGAGATTCACACAAATTTTCAATTTCTCATTCTTCTTAGAAAAAATGCAATCGGTGAAACCCATTCGGTATGCTCGATCTCATAGATGAAATCGACATCAAGCAGTCTCTGAAGCTCTTTCTTTATCAGATCTGCAACATTAGGATTACATCGATAGAACTTTGTAACCTTTGGAACCGCATCAAACACCCTTCAGATCTTGATAAGTCCATGCAAAGCAATCTTGATACTTAATAAGTAACGTTCGAAGTGCTTGAAACTATTCAGAATTAAGTTGTGATCCAACTTGTACAATCTTTTCTGGTCCTCCTAGTTCAGCAAGATTCATAACTTGTGTAGCTGGGCCATCGTAAGCATCTTTCAATTGTGGCACCTATTCTTTGGGTTCACGAAGTGCTTTGGGTAACATGATAACCACATCATCCAATGTATAACGTTTAAAATGTTCGAGCATATCGTGTTGGACTACATCTACTTGTTCTTTGTCAAAAGGACTTGTCTTGGATCTTCGCTTAGCCTTCTTAGCAGGAATTGATCGTGGAGGTGATGTCTTATGAGAAGATAAACTCTTCTTCGAAGGTGAAGACTTCCTAGACAATGATGTCTTACTAGAACTCTGACTTGTAGAATCATCCTTAACTTTTCCTTTGTCTTTATCCAGTAAGGGTGGCACATTCTTTGAATCAATCTTTTGAGGAGGTTTCCCATTTTAGGACTGTATTATAATGTTGCTTGGCTTGTTTCTTCATCAATGACCCTGTGATCCTATCTTCCTTCAATATAACTACTTTTGGCAGTTTTATTGTTGGTTCATCAGAAATATTATGCACTCCAAATCTAGTCGGATCCATATGATTTAGAATCTGCTCATCAGTAAGTTCTACATTGTCATCATAAGTCAAGGCATGGCTCACAAGAATGAGTTCATCTTCAATCGGATTTGGTATAGGTTCCGTTGATATCCAAGCTACATTCAGCACATTCAATAGAAAAGTGATCGGTGTATCCACGGTTCGATCCAATAATGAAATTTTGCTCAAATCTGACTGATTATCTTGTTGACACATATATCCTGATGTACAGCCAATTGTTGCAAGAGCTTCATTCCAGTTGACAGTATCGGTTTGAGAATCGTAATAAACTCCCAAATTTTTTTCTGGTCGGTCACAAGTATAATCCATTGTTGATGAATCATCATCCTCTTTTTGAACCACTGGTTTGATAGTCCAAGTTGCAGGATCAACCTTGACTGCACGTTCACGATTTCAAAAATGATTTTTCCGGTACCCAGGTTGTGAATTACTTGCGCAACTCGTAACCATGGGCGTCCCAATAGGACTCGATAGACTTTTGGTGCTTCTGGTAATTCCATTACTACGAAAGTAATGACAAACTGTACTCCGACAATTCTGACATGTATATCTTCAACCATTCCTCACGGACGAATCAGCTAGCTTAATGGCAAAAGTCACAGGCTTTATCTTTGTGAGGCCCCATTTTGCACATAACTTTGTAGAAATCAGGTTAACTCCCGAACTGACATCTATCACAGCTGCTTCATTAGGAAATTGTCTATGTTGTATCAGCAGGGTAATATTTTTTTGTTCACTTTCCCAAGATGCTCTGACATGGAGTACTTCATTACATTCTTCAAATCCAACACAAAAAAGTGGCTCCTAATGAACTTCTGGTTCAGCTTGAGTTCGGATTTTCTCCACATGTGAAACATCCAAGTGGTGCTCTGGTCTAGTTTCTAGATGCTTGTTGTTGCGAGGCAACATAAATAGCATATTGTTCTGAAGATCCACCTTCTTGATCATTAACATAGTTCCATTGCTCGGCACTTTTGTAAGGTTCTGGTTCCATCAAATTGGCAGGAGGAGCGGAGTGCTTTGGTGGGGCAGGTAAGGCTAACCGTTCCGGGTATCCAAGAGCAGATTGTCAAGGTCTAGCTGTCGGATTTTCTCCATAATGTGATTCTCGATATCCCATCTGGGCATACCATTGCTGAATTATCCAAGGATTGAAATTGCAAATAGCAGTCTCATGATCAGGCGAATTACACAAATGGCATATATTGATTTCCATTCATTTTTTCAATTGAGGACACTTATTCACTGTGTGATTTCTTATACAAATAGAACACTAGACATTTTCTCTGGTTGGAAAAGTCTTTGCAAACTTCTCAGGTTCCTTGTTCGCTTATTCATGGAAATCTTTCAATGCTTTGATCTTCTCATCGAATTGCGACTCCAACTTTTCCATCTGTTTCTGCTAGTTCTTCCCGAGCTTCTCGAACTCATTGAGCATCATTTTTGCATGAGTGTTGACATTCGTTGATGCAATAGTGGTGGATGTTGTAGTGGTCTGTCTGCTGTATAAGGCAACATACTGATATTCGGCTCATCATCTGAATCTTCATCCTCCTCCCGAATTGCATCATCCATAGCATTTTGCAAAAGTGCATACTCATTATAGTGTTTCAGCTCACGTCTGATCCTTTTAGGTAAACCTGACAAAAATCACATAATCATGGCATTTTCGTTAATCAATTCAGCTTCGCACTCAAATCTGAGGCGTTTTACCTGTTTAATATGATCTCGAACCATTTCCCGCTTTCCCATCTTAATTCTACTTAAAAGTAGGAAAGGGTCTTCCATAAACTTTCGAGATTTGAACCATGTGATAAGGGCTCGTTTAACAGTCTCCCAATCTGTACGCTCAGTTTTATCTTGATTATAGTACCAATCTTGTGCTGCGTCTGTTAAGGCCATAGGAAAAAGCTTAAGTTTATCCTGGGGAAAAATTTCGCCATAGACTTCACAAGATTCAGAATAGATCTGAAGAAATCTAACTGGATCTGTTAATCCATTGTATTTGGGTAGATCCAAATGGGTTGCTCTTCTAACAATGATTGGATTGACTTCCTAAGGAGCACCTCCAGGGGCAGCCATCTTTACAGATTAAATCAAGCAAACAATGAGATTGGATCTAGATTTTTAATCAAAACCATCTCAGATCAGATCTGCTAGATCTCTTCAACTTGACAAGAATCAAATTCCTATATCGTGAAAAAAAGTCCGAAATTCAACCAATGGATACTTCTCAAAAATGAAAAAAAAAAAAAATTCAGAAACAAAATTAGACTGTATTAGATTTGACCCGAAATTTGACAGGGACTTGATTTGAAATATTAGAACCTAAAAATAGAACTGGCGAAGGTTCCCTAGGCGAAGATTCACTCGACGAAGGTTCAACAAGATTATTTTTGGAAAAAATAAAAAATAAATAAACAAATAAAACTCTCTAATCAAATTCTTTGGAAATAACCTTCGCCGAACTCTCAGACTCAAAATCTGAGACATATAAAGCTAGGGTAGAACTGGCGAAGGTTTCTGGCACACAAAAATACAGTTTCTATAGTTTGGCGAGGATAAAATATCTGGATAGGATGAATGTTCGCCGAACTCAAAAATAGTAATTTACTATAAATAGAATGATCTGAAAACTCAGTGAAGGTTCTGGCAAAGAATCAAGAGTAATACTGGTATTTTTGCAAAAAAGAGACTTTTTTGACAAAAATATGACAATATGACAACTGATCCTTTGAGAAACCTTCTATTTCTGATATAATTCTTCGTCGATCTGGCAGTAGATAGATCTGAATCAAACCTATGCATAGTGAATCGGACGAATGTTCATTTTTGTAATTTTAGGATTTTGGTGATTTTTTTATGTTTTTTGATGGTCTTTCTGATGTTTCTGAAAATTTGCTGGGAAGTATTGTTCGCCCTTCGAACTGAAGGTTCTATGATCAAAACTGAATGTGCCTACAACTTAGCAAACATTTTCTAAAAGAGGGTAAAAAGTATCAGCTCTGATAACGATTTTTGTCTTCTTTTGACCACCATCTAACAAATTTAATCGATTTTTGTTGTTTTTTTCAATATCTCAGATCCAAATGGATCTTAAGATTGGTGATCTGAATAGCTTTTTCTGTTCCACAATCAGATTAAATTTCAAACAAGAAAATCCACTCAAATCAGGCAAAATCACTCCCAAACTAACCCTAAATGCATATTTCACACTATTCATACCACGACAAGATGTCTAATGCAAGCTAACCATCCAACAAATATGCTACAAATTGAAAAATTGGCGTAGCTCCCCGACAACGGTGCCAAAATTGTAGTGGGTTTCTCTCCTTGCCTATCCTCAACCCAAGATCTAATCAATCTAGCATCAAGGAGATGAAGTTAGTTGTCACGCGTAGATTTGTTACCATGAGAGCGATAGCATAGTTCAGATTTTAGCATGAATGGAAGATTCACATCTAACTCTATCATCCATTAACCCTAAGCATTAACACTATTCCATTAACACTAGATCCACAATGAAGATAGCTTACTCTTTCTCTCCCTCTCCCTTTCTCTCTCTTAAAAAGTATAAAAACATGCAATCCCAATAACAATCAGATCCAACAATTAGCAAAACACAATAAAAGCATGAGAGATGGAGGAAAAGTGTTATTCATAAATCCATTTCTCAAGAGAACCAATCTGCTTTCTTGAAATGAAGATATCTACATGTGTAGGAAACTCGAGTTGGTCCCGTTTTATAATAGTGAGGAGGACCCTGGCCTTTGAATCCTATTGGTCCATTTCTACTTCCCTAATTATTCAAATTTAAAAAAGAGTGAGAACCATTCAAATCGGAGGGAAACCCAACTTTATTCACTAACTTGACATTTAGGCCCTACGACATTAAAAGTCTCGCAAAAAGGCCTAAAGTCCTATTATTAACTTGTAACTAATCAAATCTCTATGTGATCATCGGATTGGACTAACACACACAAGGTGCCAAATCCCTCTCACTTATTAACTAGGGTTAGGGTTGCCTTGGGATCTGCAAACCCTCCAACATGAATTGGTATTGCTTGTTGGTGAGGATGTAGATGCCATAAAAGATACATCTCCTCCACCCCCCTCATCTTCATGTGCATGGTTTCCATGTTTGTCCTCCTCCTTTTGTGCTCTTTGCCTCTTGTAGAATTCGGATGCAAAATGCCTCTTCTTTCCACAAAAGAAGCATTTTAGCTTTGACTTGTCCTTTGCCCTTGAACTTAATTCTTGATCCTCCTCCTTGGCCTCCTTTGCTCGATCCTTCTTGGATCCATTGGTCTTCTTCTTTCCCTTGAATGAGAAATCTACTCTCTCATCTCCTTCTTGCAATGATAAGGAACTCATCCTTGCTTTTGCATGGAGCATCCTACACTCTTCAGCCACAAGCACACTATGGAGCTTATCAAATAGATGGCAAAGTGTCTTGGATGGAAAAACATTGAACCAAATTTGAGAACTCATCTCCTAAGCCATTGAGAATCACTTGTACAAGCTCAATATCAAGGATCTTCTCACCAATAGAGGCCAATTCTTTGTTGAGAGACTTGATCCTTAGCCCATACACTTGTGCACTTTCATCACTTCTCCTCATGCTTTGTAAGATTTGGTTTCTTATCATAAGAACTCTTGAAGTGTTTTTGTATACATATATAGCTTTTAAAGAATCCCAAGCTTACTTGGCCGATGTGCAAGAGGCTACCTCCTTCAAGAGGTCATCACTAACATTCATTTTGATGCTATGAAGTGCTAGTCTTGCCTTCTTCATGTATCTAACCAATTCTTGTCCTCCAAGAGGCTCATCCTCTTCTTCTAGGACAATATCAAAGAGGTCTTGGATCACTAAGAGTGATTTCATCCTCACTTTCCATGTTGAGTAGTTTGTAGAATTTAACCTCTCACTAGATCCAAGAAGAAATCCACCAATGGTTCCCATCTCCCTAATGACTTGTACTTACGATGTACTTGTTGGCCCTTCCTAAGCTCTTTTCCAAAATTTGCCTCACTAACAACTCACTTGATGTTCACAAAGACACAAGTGGCAAGATCCCCTTGATCTTGATTCAGAAGAACAAGATTTCTACAAAACAATCCTCAAGAAAATTGGTTTTGATTTGAACCTAGAAACTCAGAAAGGTTTCACTTATCTTGATTACCTCAAATTTGAGTTTTAGCCCTTTAAATGGACTTCTAGTTAACATTCTATGCGGAAATTTTGATCTAGTGGAGAGTGCAGATTAGAGATGCAATCACTGACTGAACATCATCCACAAGTAACAGAGTGACGGAGGAGCTCACATAAAGCAAAAGAGCTCACAAAGCAAAAGCATCTTTATTACAAAGAGACTGATACATATACAAGTAAAGGTCCCCTTTTCATGGGGATGCCACGTGGCATAGACCTAATAAATGCCCAAAATTCACTATTGGTCTCTACGTGGCATTTTAGCCTATATACAGGTAAACTCCCGTTATTGGCCTGGGACAAGCCCCCCGGGCTAGCTTCTTAACTAAAGCCTACCAAATTGAAATAGTGTATAACTGTAAACTACAATCACAGTTGAGCTTACTATTTCTAACTCCCTCTCTTAAGCTCAAGTGTGGTTTAAGTATCAACCTAATTGTACACTTATTACAGTATCACATTTGAAGCTTGCATAAATAAATCAGATCAAATCTAAGCTCAAATGTGATAACAGTATCAGAATAAAAATGTGTAGCCATGTCATGGAGTGTCCGTATAGATCATATGCAATTTTCCTGCTACCTGTACTCGACTGACACTCAAGTACACAGTCAAAGCACTTGACTCACAAAGTATCAACCAAACACCATGCTCTCAACAAGAGCCTGCCACACTCTGAACTTGACTTGTTCACCATCCAACTTGAAACACAAGCGGACCACATGAGACACAAGACTCACACTGAGGAAACCTCACTGCCACCATGAGATTATCATCCTCCATCTTACTAGGCTGACATCCTATCAGACGCTTACAAGACAAACTCATAACGCTGATAACAATGAGCGACTATGGCTCAACCTGAGGAAATCTTACTGCCACTAAGAATATACCCTCACCAGAAAATCAGCTAGTAGACATGTCAACAAGTCACTGAGCATCAAATGAGTACTTTGTTTTTCTTTCAGTAGCAAATGCATAGCGAATCAAACTCCAACTTAGATCTACGTCTAGTCACAAAAGACTCTCATGACAAAGTCACATGCAAGCAATCACATTCATGCAACCAACACAAATGACAAACATATCAACTGATGATCACTGCTTGTTGAAGAAAATATCCTCCTGTGCCATACACCTTTGCCATAGGTAGATCCACTGCTACAACAATCATGCATCCAAAGCTCCACGCATCTTTCCTGAGATGTCCTCTGGTTAGTTCGAACTTCCAGAAAGTTGAATCAGTAGACATGAATTATTTCACCATGTCCGTCAGCATAATGCGGAACCATGTCTGGCTCTCTCCTGTGGTTGGTTTTCCTCTCTCAATTTCTGCCAATTAAGAGTTTCACGACGCCTCATTGCAAGTTTTCCGCATCTCCTAGCTTTCTCCAATGCAATTTCGCCCTTTCCGCTCTCCCTCACAATATACTGTGCTTAGGCTCTTCAAAACTACTTGAGAACCACTTTACAGCTCCTTGGCTATAGGCACACGCCCTTTTCCTAATCTACCCCACAGATTTACAGCACAAAATTGGGCTTAATTTGGCACATAGGTCACCAAATAGCGAAAACCGTACCTCATTGGGTCACTCGTCTCCCGCTCCATATAATGGTGTCAAGAATGCATCAAAATGCATTTCTCCCTTGACGATGTCACTCTGTCCGTCAACTTTGTGCAGGCTTTTACAGACTCCAAAATGGCCCTTGTTTGATTCCATAAGCCCTCCTCTAGCCAAAGTTAGGCCCTTCCAAAGTGGCCTTAGAAAATGAGTTCAAAAAATGAACTATTTCTTCATCTCGAAGAGCTCCTGCCCTTCAATCCCAAATTCACCAGTCGGGTCCATTCACACATTTCAATATGAAGATTTTTATTGAAAATGAAGGCCCAATAGCCCTTTGCGTCCACGGGCCACCAATATACACTAAGGCAATAGTCTATTTGGACGCGCGCAAGACCTTGTTGGTCGCGGCCATCTCCTCCGTGTATTTTCTTCTTGTTTTCTGCTATGGAGAGTTGGATCGGGGTACAAACATGCGCGCTCTCAGTCTGATCCTACTCCTCAAGCCTTCCACGACCTTCCACGGCTAGCTGCAGGCAGGTTTGGCCTGCTCTGACGCTATACTCCATAGCTTCACAGATCAGAAAATCATCTCCTATAGACGAAGATCAGAGATTTTCTATCTTTAAACCCTAACTGTCCATGAATATAGCTGCCCCAGAAGACTGGAAGTCGTGCCTTCACCTCTCTATGACTGAGCATGCCTCTTGGCACTCTTTCTACCTCACCAGGCTTTTACAGATCCAAAATTGATCTCCTACAGCCAAAAACCCGTCACTTTTTGGCTGTAAACCCCAGCTAACAAAAAACCAGCTTTGTTGCAAGATTTCGGAACGGCTTTTCATCCGATTTCTGAAAATAGAATCACTACAGATACTCGGGCTGTCCAGCGACCTGTCCCAATTCTTGTTTGCAACAAACTGCTCCACAATTCACTGAGAATTGATACCTTTATGAGCTCTTTTTCGTCAGCTGCCTCATAGCCTACTTGCTATGAAATTTCTTTAACTTTGATTCTACGAATCTATTCCGTATGCACTGAATCAAAGGGCTTTGCATCACCAATCACCCCGGACCATCCTGTACCTCGTAGGGCGTCCTTACCGTTGCTCGGTTCTGATGCTACCGTCGATGGAACTGCTCTTCCAAGAGCTTCGATCATGCACGTTCCTCCACAGGCTATCGGCTCTGATACCAAGTTAACATTCTATGCGAAAATTTTGATTTAGTGGAGAGTGCAGATTAGAGATGCAATCACTGACTGATTGCCAACCATCGAAACCATGAACATCATCCACAAGTAACAGAGTGACGGAGGAGCTCACATAAAGCAAAAGAGCTCACAAAGCAAAAGCATCTTTATTACAAAGAGACTGATACATATACAAGTAAAGGTCCCCTTTTCATGGGGACGCCACGTGGCATAGACCAATAAATGCACAAAATTCACTATTGGTCTCTACGTGGCATTTTAGCCTATATACAGGTAAACTCCCGTTATTGGCCTGGGACAAGCCCCCGGGGCTGGCTTCTTAACTAAAGCCTACCAAACTGAAACAGTACATAACTGTAAACTACAATCACAGTTGAGCTTACTATTTGTAACTCTTCTCTCCACAGTTCTTACACTCACTCACAAAGATGAAATGAAGATTAGATGAGAATCTATCAAAGACTTATCAAATCCTACCAATTTTCACCATTTTTGGACAAAAACATGACTAAGTCTCACTCACACCTCTTGATGGTTTTACAAGACCTGTATATCACTTTAAGAGTACCTGTTCTCAGCCCAGATTAATTAGGTTCCATGATACTAAGTCAAATCTAATGAATGGCACTTGATCTTGGTCGCTTTTCCTAGGATTAGCACCAAAAAACACCATCAAGATGCAATAGAATCCAGATTTATGGATCTAACTAACATTGAAGCATTAAATGCAGGTTTAGAAGTTCCCCACACATGTGACTGGTTGGTCAATTTTTCACTTTAAACTTAGGTGTAGGTCCTATAATCTAGGAATCAATACCAAAATGACATGACCAACCCTTTAGACTTGTTCTAACTTACACTAGTGTGTATTCCCACGTGGCTATGATTCTGCATGGTTTTTTATCAAGCTAGATTTGCCAATTTTTGGCAATTCTTCACAGCTTTCACGTTGTCCGAGAGCAGACACATTTTGTCAGGCTACAATTCATAGTCATCTGGTCAACGTGTAGATCTCATTCTTTTACGTGAAGGGATTTGCAATCTTGGAGATGTTGTTATTGCTTATCCTTCTCAAAAGTACATTCTTCGTCACTCATACATCATGCAAGGGGCTACTACTTCTCAAGCAAATAAAGAAAAAGAGCTAAATTATCATGATCACTTGGTGAAATATTCATCTCGTTTGCTTTAGAAACATATGGATGCTTTCGTAAGAAGTTTAATGGATTTTTGGCTTCATGTGCAGAGCTTGTTGTGAAATGCTAGGATCATAGTGTTCCACCATTATTTATCATCTTAACTCTCTTTTGTCAATGTAATTATGTCACTTCGCAAAGTTCTCAAGCACTTTCATTTCTTCAATGAGCCTCAATTGCAAGAATAGTTGCTTCACAACTTCCTCCATTATCACCACTACCCAACGGGGTTGGCTCAACTGGTTAGCTTGGCATCCAAAGTTTCTTTGGTCCCAGGTTCGAGCCTCCCCTTGGAAACCAAGAAGCATTATCTATCACTAGCACTATATATCAAACCAAGAAGCATTATCTATCACTAGCTCTATTATAGCTAGTGACTTTACAACAAATAGCAACTATCAACTATCAACTAACTAGTTTGATATTCCAT